>LPNX011231255.1:332040-375779 GCA_001517045.1 Pseudotsuga menziesii | reverse complement strand
TTCGATGAGGTTCGAAATTGTGAACTAACACTCTTTTATCCCATAATCAAACAGGAAATTGTTATATATTTGCCTTCAAAACCATAATATATGGAATCCACCCGTTTTGAGCAGGTTTTAACTAACACTCTTTTATCCATACTATATGGAATCCACCTCTTTTGAGGAGGTTCAAAATTGTGAACTAACACTCTTTTATCCAATAACCACAACCACAGTATATGGAATCCAACACTCTTTTATCCAATAACCACAACCACAGTATATGGAATCCACCTCTTTTGAGGAGGTTCAAAATTCTGAACTAACACTCTTTTATCCAATTTAACTATGTCATTTGTAAACTTGTCAACAAGGCAACAGTTATATTCTGTCGTTTATAAGCTTGCCAACAAGGCAATTGTCATATTGTCAAATATGTAGGAAGCGTTGTGCTAAAAGACTACGAAAGTTATTGGCAATTCAACTGAAGAGTCATATGATTTTCAAAGCAAGTTCTTTGATACAAGAAGAAAATCAGTCACCCAAAATCATTAGCTGAATAATTCAGAGTTTTGATAATATCTTATCCAAGATACAAAGTCTACCTTTCAACATATGTCTAGCTGTGTTCCCTAACCCCATGAGTCTTAAATCACTTCTATTCCCTCGAAATCAATAAAAAATAGACAGTACCCCGTACATATCACTTCTAATATTTTTTAATTATATATTAATTACATAATTTAATATTTCATAGCATATTATAAACAATTTGATATTTATTAATATTTTGATTTATAACATTATTTATATCAAAATCAAACGTCTTAAATCGAAAAGTGCTTTGAAGATTCAAGTTCATATTTGCTTGGAAAATTTATAAGATGTTCATTGCTATCAAAAAAAATTTCAATTGATTCACTATTATGAAATAAAGATGGTTAATAAACATATTATTTATATTGATTTAGTATTTTAATAGAATTAACCATTATGAAATAAACATGGCTTATAAACATATTAAAGTTTATTGAAAATATATATATAGTTTGATTTATTACTTTGATATCATTAATGGTTTTTGGCTCACATTTAGATAAATAATTAATTTAATGACAAAACACTTTATGAACAGAAAGAAGAGAAATTTCGAATATAGGTTCCATATGGATTTTCCTTTTAACAAATAAATGTGATAGCAGATTATAATATGTCAAACGTCACAGATTTGATTGGTGTCCTGTTCTAATATCTACATTAATTCTTGGTAAAATTATTATCCATATGTGTTTTGTTGTTTTCTTATAGAGTATGTTATCTTAGTCATTGTTTTCATTTTATACGTTGCATCAAACCACAGTTTATCCATGATTTATTAATGGATTTACTCTGAAATCCTGTCAAATCTGTCTCAATTATTTATCATTTGGCATTTTTTTTTGTCACACTTATATGTGGGCACTTATTGGGGGCATGGAGCTTCGCTGTGTTCCGCCCTAAAGAACATTTATGATCCCTCAAAAGCGTAACAATTCTCGTTTTATTCCTTTATTTTCGGAGAAATATCTCATAAGTCAAATGGTTTATATATTAATTAATTCAACTACAACATATATATGTATGGGAAACATAACTTTAATATATGTATGACATTGCTCTAAAAGGTCAATCATTGGTATTCATTGTTATTATTTTTAATGGTGCAATTTGTTAATATTAATCTTTGTTTTTTTTATGGATAGTCAAATCTCAAAAGATCGTGAAGGGAATTTGTTTCTTGTTAGTGCAATTTATGGGTGGGAATTAGTATGTGATTTGGTTGAGATTGGTCCCATGAAGGCCCAATGTAAATGTGGGGAAAACATAGGGTAGTAACTTAAGAGAGACAGATCCATTACACTCTTCCCTACACATAAGAATATTTGTTTCCCTACACAAGAATATTTGTTTTTCTAGTTGACGGTCATCATCTTACTATGCATTTGAAACATTGGTGAAAATTGTGACAGATCATGCAATAGGCGTAGTCAATGCTTGTATTTGTTATTATTGTTTGCAAGATTGCTCATGAGTTGCAAATCCGATTCTAGTGATAGAAAAACTAAAATGTCAAAATCAACATCATCAAATTAGAAATCTCAGCGATTGATAGTGACAAAAGCTCTCCTATTCATAAAGACAAGTAAACTCATTTTGGATCTTTAATTTCAAGGACCTACTTAATAACTAATTAATTCATATACACATAGAAATATATACAGTGACACTAAGTAATACATTGTTGCAAGTTTGAATGTTTCATAATTTCTTCGACTTTTAGCTTTAAACTATATACAATATTACAATAAAATATTTCTAAGAGGCAGGTATAAGCAGCCTTGCTGCTATTTCCCTTGTTTTAAATTTAATGTGGTACGATTATTTCTAAAAATCAAATTAATTATATATAGACCATCAAACATTAGACACCATTTTGTTTCAAAGTCTTCTTTTTTTTTAAGTAATTTTAAAGATTACAAAAAATTCTTGGAAGTGATATCATATTTTTGGGTAGAGTAGTTCATGTGGTTATTTAGTATAGACTAAAAAATGGTCTTAATATTGATAATGTTGGGGTTATGATCTTTTGAGGCTTTTTTATGTGTCTTTTTTATTGTTGTTTATAATGATTTTGTGGTATTGGTTGTAAGATTTATTAATTGAGCTAAAATTCAAGTTTTAAACTGTTCTTTGGCTTTATATAGGAGTTGTGGATTGTAAAATTGTACATTGTGATAGATGTTGGTTTGTTTAGGTCAAGTTTTGTCCATGTGAAATGTTTGAAAGCTACTATAATAAATGGACCAAATCTATAAAGATTATGTGCATCTCTTAACTTTAAATCTACTATGGATATAAAGGGACCAAATTTTTGGAGGTGCAAACATTTTATGGAGTTTTTGAAATCTTTGAAAAAAATGTAATATAAACAAACATAACATCATGCCAATGTTCACATGTTAAAATACTTCAATTCATATATTTATCATAATAATGATGAGTCCAACAAACCCCTTTAAAAAACAAACATTGATTGTAAATCTTGCCATATACTTTATTGATTAATGGGATACTATTTTTAAACTATTTTACACATACACCATATACTTTTTTGATTTAAAGATTAATGGGAAACTATTTTTAAATTAATTGCACATACACCATATACTTTTTTGATTTAAAGGAAACTTTTTTTTAGTGGTTGCACATACACCATATACTTTATTGATTTATAGGAAATTTATTTTTAACTATTTACACATACACTATTAGTTTGCAATGTACAAAATTGCTTTATTGTCTGCAATATACCAAATTGCATTATTGTATGATTCACATTCTAAAGATTAATAAATCAAACATCTCATTTTCACCTTGCATACCTTAGCTAATTTAAGCAATAAAGTGAGCCACTTCATTCAACAATTTGATTGGATTTCCTTTGTTATGAAGGTATGGATTAGATTAAAATTGCTAAGTAATTATTTTTCCGAATGTTTAGTAATTTTATGGGATTTTCAATAGAAGAAGCAATGCCATATTTTTAGATGAGCTTTTCCATTCTACCTTACTATGGTTATCAAATTTGCATTTACAACCATGTTCCATGTTTGAGTATTTTAACTTTAGAGTCAATTCCATGTTGAGCATGGAAGGAATCACACATCCACATGAAGGACCTACTTTAGATGACCAACATGTGGAGGATTTACTTTAGGCTTCATGCTAAGATGAAACATGGTGTCCACATGGAGGACATACTACACGCCTATTGAGAAGACGAAGCTTCCTGCCTCTTGATAGGACGAAGCTTACCATTGGTGGGGGATAACTATTTACAGGTGTCACATCTCAACACAAGTTTGATGTGAGCAAATTCATTGTCACTTGAACTCTCATCCATGGACATTACAAGATTTAAATTTGGTCTCCATTACACATAATCAAACTTTGTGATTTGTTCTATGGAGGTGAATTTATTTCCAAATGAAGTAAATGTGGTTTGTTCGCAAGTTCATTTTATTGTTGATATACATGCTTTCCTTTTTTCTTGCACAATAATTTGAAAGTTAGTTTACCTTTATAAAAAAGAATAATACTTTATCAAGTTAAGTTAAAGGAGGAAAAGGTATTTGTATTCGGAAAACAGATCCCACAGAGAGCAAAGTCGTGATGATGGAATATTTTAAGGGTTCTTGACGAGGGTTTTTGAAACCAACGCAACATGTGGATCACCCCTATATTGGGCAGAGGGCGCATCCCATCTATTGACGATAGGTGAACGATAATGGGGGATTCCACATGGGGGGATTCCAACCCCTCCCCAAAGGATCCGATGACTAGTGACTCCAGGAAGGAACCTCAGCTAGGGGGCACGAAAAACAAAAACTGGATGGACAAAGAGGGAAGCAGGCAAGAGAAAGGAATAACAACGATGAACAACAAAGGTCAATGCATAGAAAAATCAAAAGATGTTCCCACTTTGCAAATACAAGAAGAAGGCTTCATATCGCACATACAACATATGAGAGATCACACTCTCATTGGAAAAAAATTCGGGATTTGGCCCTCGAAGAAAGCCCTGCTATGGTGGATTAATGTCACTAGAAAACCACTAGGGAATTTTGACTTGCACCATGGTGAAAAAGGCTTCTTCAAGGTTGTATTCTTAAACCTTGAAGACATAAACATGATCTTTAAAGGGGGACCCTACTTCCTCAACTCTGTCGGGCTCTTCTTAAAGCCATGGAAGGAGAAATTCAGCCTAGACAAAGAGGATCTGACCTATGTCCCGATCTGGATCAGAATTTACTCCCTTCCATCGAAATACTGGCATGAGAGCATGCTGGAAGACCTGGGGAATACAATAGGAGAATTTGTTAAAATAATGGATCAAATGAGAAGGATGAGATACACTTCATATGCACACATATGCGTCTACATGAATATAACGAAGGATCTACCATAAGGTGTAAATCTAAACTTGGAGGATGCAGACTGGTTTCAATCTCTAGACTATGAGCACATACCATTCAGATGTAGAAGATGCCATGAGCGCGAACACCTCTTATGAGACTGTCCTGAAAACAACCCTATGAGTTATTAATAATAATAAATTCAAAAAACTTTAAGGTCTTTAATTTATTATTAGAATTATTATTAATAATAATAAAAAATTAGGGTTTTTAAAGGGTTTCAAACTCTAACTTTTTAACCGTTAAACCTTTCATTGAAATTCAATTATAATTAACATTAAAATTCATTAATAAATTTCAAAAACTTTAGGGTTAAGAAATCATTAAAAACTTTAGGGTTAGGAATAGTTAAAATCAACCTTTCTTTGTCTTAATTTAACCATGAAAAAATTTTAAAAATAAAAACTTATGGATTTAAACTATTCTTTCTGGGAAAATAGGTGTAGAGAATAATTTTTCCGTGCACCAAATAAAATTATTAAATATTTTTCAACCTAACAAACCCTAGTCTTTNTATTTAACTTGGGTTCTCACTCTCTCCACATTCGACTTGTCCTGATGATGGATCCTGATATGGATTCGAAACGTCGACTTGGTCATTTTGATACTGTGGTTTCTCCCATTACATCTCCAATAACCCTATGAGTCTACAAAAGGGAAAGGAGGTGAAGGATGTTGAGGGATTTACCAAAGTTACAGCGAGAAAAAGAACCGTCAAACACAATCAAGGACCAGAGGTAAATAAAAAACCCACTTCCTTTAATTCTTTTGATGTCTTACAATAGGAGAACATGCATGAGGACCAAGGCACAACTGAGCCACACAGTAAAGGCAGCAAGCAGCAAGAAAGTGATGAAGGAAATGATGCTTCTCAAATGACCAACTTGGAAAGGCAGACATACATGGAAATGATGGAAGATGACACAAAGGACATGGGCCTAGGGGATCTAGATCTGGACGATCTAGAAAAAGTCATTCAAGACCCAAAAAATGGGATCATCCCTTCTCAGCAAGTGGTACCGCTCAAAGAAGCCATCATTAAAACCAGAAAATCCAAGACACTAGGAATATGCACTGACTACTCGGGAGCCAAGATCCACAAAATCATTAACAAAACAAGGAATGAAAGATGAGGGTGAAGAAGTAACGAACAGTGCATCAAGGATATTGGGGAAAAATTGGTCACTTCAGGGCAGTTTCCAACCATTGATGTAGCTTTCTCCATACCCTATAAACCCCCCCAATGAAGATCCTATACTGGAACATCAGAGGTTGTTGTGCACCTCGCAAGAAAATATTACTAAGAAGGAAAATAATGGTAGAAAAACCCACTGTGGTTTTTATACTAGAAACCAAGTGCCCTGAAGATAATTTCAAATCTATGGCCAAAAAGATTTGGAAAAACAGTAACTCTATAACTATTGATGCTTTTGGCACTACAGGAGGTATGTGCATAGTATGGAACCCCCTTGACATCAATCTCACCAACTTCATGGCCACAAGATTCACCATCTCTATAGAATTCCACATTATGGGAACCAACTCCAAAGGCATATTAACATGTGTATGGACCCTTTGCGTTGGCATCCAAGAAATCCTTCCTCAACTCTTTGCAAAAGATGAATTACCACTTGGTGGGGCAGAAGCACTGGATACTTGGAGGAGATTTCAATCTCATTCGCAACCTGCAGGAGAAAAAATGAGGTATCCGAACCCTTAGTTCCTCCAACACTTATTTTGATAACCTAATCCATGACTTGGCCCTGGTAGACATCAAGACAAACATTAGTCTATACACTTTGAGCAACAAGCGATCTGGGGATCGACATATTGTCTCCAAACTGGATTGCTTCCTTATTTCATAATCTATTCTCACAGGAGGGGAAAATATTGCAGCTCATGTCCTCCCTACGATAGGATCGGATCACTGGACCATAGGCCTTCATTGGTGCAGACAAGTAGAGCAGTTGAGAAGGCCCTTCCGCTTTGAAATATTTTGGCTTTCCCATCCTGATATCTAGCCCCTCATCCAACAATGGTGGAATGATTTCCTTCCTCTTGAAGGCACTCCAATGTATAAGTTTAAAAAAAAACTAAAATACATCAAAGAGCAGGTCAAATTTTGGAATAGAGAACATTTTGACAACATTCACATAGAGAAAGCACAACTTGAGAATGAGCTAGCAGATCTCCAAAGAGTCATCATGTGGGAGGGATACATTGATTCTATCAAATCTAAAGAGTGAAACTTACAGGAAGCGCTGTAGAGTAGATAAAAACAAGAAGAAATATTATGGAAATCCAAATCAAGAAATATCTAGCTCAAGGAGGGGGAAAGGAACTCTTCTTTCTTCCACAAAGCCACTATCCAACATAGGCAAGCAAATACAATTGTGTGTCTAAAAGATGATAATGGCACCATTGTGGAAAATCATGAATACATTGAGAACACTCTCATGAATCATTTCAATTTCTTAATGAAGGAACCTCCTGTAGAAAGGAACATTGAGCTGGACAAAATCCTTGAGAACATCCCCACTTTGGTGACACCAGAGCAAAAGCATCTTATTATTTGGCCCATCAAGATGGTAGAATTGGAGGAAGCAGTTAAGCAATTAAAGAATGATAAAGCACCAGGTCCGGATGGTTTCACCACCAACTTCTTTCATGCTTGCTGGAACACCATTAAAGAGGAGGTTTTGGACATCGTGGAGGATTTGAGAAAAACTGAGAAAATCCCGAAAGCCTTCAACTCGACTTTTATTTACCTCATCCCAAAAGAAAACAAAGCAGACTCTCTAGGTAAATTTAGACCCATTTCTCTTTGTAATGTCATTTTCAAAATTATCACCAAAACCATTGCTAATAGGCTCAAGCCTCTACCTCCTAGTCTGGTCTCCAAAGCAAAATATGGTTATCTAGAGGGAAGACAAATCCTTAAAGATATCATTCTCTCTCATGAAATCATTCATTCTCTCAAAATCACCAAAAAACCCAGGATGCTCATCAAGTTCAATCTATCCAAATCCTTCGACAAGCTCAACTAGATGTTCATGAAAAAAATGCTTTTGGATTTTGGTTTCTTCCAACGCTGGGTCAACTAGATCTTCACCCTAACCTCTACCTCCTTTTTTTCCATCCTTTTAAATGGCACGCCCTCACATACCTTCCAGCCCTCAAGGGGTATCATGTAGGCCCCCCCCTCTCTGCGTTTCTCTTTGTCCTTATGATGGAAGTCTTGGGACGCCTTCTCAAAGCTAAAATCCTCAATCGTGATCTCAAAGGTCAAACCCCTCACGCTGACCTGGAACCCCAGTCTCACCAACAATTTATAAATGACACTATGCTTATGGGAAATGCCTCGGTGCAAGAAGCAAAAGCCATCAAGAACTGTCTCAACAATTTCCTTACTTCCAGTGGCCTCGACATCAACAAGGAAAAATCCCAAATTTACTTGTTCAATACCTGTCAAACCACAAAACGTAACAATTTTCACATCCTTGAGTTCTCCAAGGGAAAAATCCCTTCCAAATATCTTGGTGCTCCCCTTACTAACTCTATGATTAGGAATGTCTCTTGGAAAGATCTCCTAGATCATATGAAACAAAAACTCTCCTGGTGGGATTTTTGCTCCCTCAATCTTCCCAGTCGCATGATACTAGTTAAAGTGGTTCTACAAGCTATGTTGCTCTATATGTTCTCCACATTGGCTGCCCCCAAATCAATTCAAAAAAAGATTCAATATTTGCAATGCACCTTCCTTTGGGGAGGCTCAGATGAGCAAGAGAAATGGTCTTTGGTCAATTGGAATACCCTCTGTCGGCCCAAGTCAGAGGGAGGCCTCAGACTCAGAGATCCCACCATTAGAAATCATATCGGCAACACCAAGAGTTGGTGGCGTTGGATCACTCACAACTTAGAACATTGGGCGATTATTTGGAAAGCCAAATATGCTCCCTCCTACACCAAGTAGAATGTCATCAAATTCGATAGCAATGTCAAAGACTTATATATTTGGAACTCAGCTCACGCCGATCACAAAATTATATAGACTCCGAGCTTTTGGGAGATAAGAGATAGCAAGGCAACGGATTTCTCCCAGGACTCTTGTAACCAACTAAGCCCACTCAAGGATTACCATGACGTGCCTGAGTCTAAGAGAACAATTTCTTCTCAAGAATCTCTCCAAAGGAAGTGACTTTTGGAGTGACGCCAAAATGGAGGATAAATATAGGAAGTGGAAATGTAAGGAATGATGGAAATGTATCAAACCCAATGAAGATATTACTAAATTGGAATATCTCTATGGTGAATTTTGTTCCACATTAATAATTAATCTACTATACTAGATAAAAACAATTAAGCATTACTACAAGGACAAAAGTATTCCATACAAGGGGAATTATAATTGGTTCAATATGTTGCCACAAAAATGATTACAATATGCTGAATAAGATGTCACAATAAGGGGATTACAATTGACCCAATAAGTCACTACAATAGAGGTATTACAAGTGGTTTGACAAGATATCTCAACACAAGGATTACAACTTTCCCACAAACTTGTGACATTAAGGGGGATTCTAACTAGCCCAATATGATGGCATGATATGGAGATTACAATTGACCTAATAACCTACAACAATCAAGCGATTACAACTAGCCCAATGATTTTCCATCATAAGTGGATACAATTGGGTTGATGAGATCCTACAATGGGGGGATTACAATTGACTTGATGATCTCCCCTGATAGGGGGATTACAACTAGCCCCACAAGCCACCACACTAGGGGTATTACAAGTAGACTTGTAAGCTACCACAATAGGGGGTTATAATTGTCCCAATAATCTACCATAATAAATGGATTACAACTACCCAAACATGTTGTCATAATTGGGGCATTATAAACTACCTTTCTAAGTTATAATACCATGAGGATTACATGTGGCCTAATAAGTAACCACAATAAGGGAATTACAACTAGCCTAATGCACCATGCACCATGCACCATGATAGAGTTATTATAATTAGATCAATGATCTACCATGAAAGATGATTATAATTGAGCCAATAAGGTGCATGATAGGGGGATTATGATTGGCCTGATAAACTCCCATTACAGGAGGATTACAATTCACCCAATACATTACCCGATACACTATTACAATAGTAATATTACAAATGGCATGATAACTAGCCACAATATAAAATTATGGTTTAGTTCCAAACAGAGGTTGGCACATCGCTAATAGGTAACAAGGAATAGATTACGCAATATTTTTTTCTCTAACTCTTTTTTTAAGCTTTAAGAAGCACAACCTAAGGGGTTAAACCTAAAAGCACATGATTCCTTTTTCCTAAGGTATTTGTTTGGATGGGTGTTTACTCCACCAGAGTCTCCTAGGACTTACACCCAACCTCATTGTTAGCACTAAGAATGTACCGAAGGTTGTAGAAGGTAAATACCAAGGTAACAACATAACCACTTTAAGAAAGGAAGCTGGCTTCCTCCTTTCTAGAGAGGGATATCTTACTGATTTTTAACAGGGCCAGATATAAAATGAAATAAAGTTTCAGATGAAATTGGTGGTTGAAACAAGGCAAGGGGAGAGATGTGTAACTCCTTCCGTGCTCATCTTAGAGTTGACACGTGTCCTTTATAAAAAATAATAAATATGATTAAAAATAACACATTAGCTTAAATTAAATTTAAAATATTTAGAATTGCATATATATATATAAAACAACATAAATTAGATAAATTAAAACCATAAACATTAGATTACACATTTCCACTCTAAAAAAGGGTTTATAGCTTGAGAGATTTTATCCCTTTCAGTGTTTGGTAGATGCCCTTTTAGATGGATCTATGCTGGTGTTACTAGTCCGACTAAACTAAAGACTATAGTTTTTGCTTCTTGTAAAAAAAAATGACTTCTCATCACTTTTAAACAATTTCCAAAGTTTTGTTAAATGTCTATATTAATTTGATTTATTATAAAAATAAACTCATTTTTCTATTTATGTAATTTTATGAATTGAATTTCTCATTACTCAATAAAATATGATATCACTTTATTTCCGTTGCGTATGAAAATATATTTTCACTCTTAATCATTCTTAAAAACATAATTAAAATAAAAAACAAACAAAATTGATCATTCACTAGTTTGACATCCCTCATAATCTATTAATTCATGCAACATCCCTATTAATAATTCAATTGATTCTGTGATACTTCACATGTATAGCCTTGGTGCTTTCGATGGTTCTTTGTATACTTGTGCCATGCATTCGTTCTGGTAGTAGAGTCCGAGGCTTAGAGAGTTTCTTGAAGATTGCTCCATCACCATGGCAATACGAATTTATTCTTAGTCATCTCCCTTAGCTAATAACTAGAAAACAACCTCATCTCAACAACATCCATAGTTGGGGGAAGATGATTTTCCTAGTGCAAGCGAATGATCAGAGTTATTACTATTTCATTGAAAGAAAAAGTTATGCATGTAGTGAATTTAGTGATGTCTATAATGGAGTTGGTGAACAAGTGATTGTTAACTTTGTGGAAGGATTTTAAAATATGTTTTTCATTGTAATGGACGATTTCAAGAAGGCAATTTCATAAAAGTGTCGAACAATAAAAAAAAGTTAAAACGATTTATAGAAATATATTTTATAAACTTTACAAAATATGTAAATAATTGTATTATTATTTAAAATTTTTAATAGAAAATGGTTTACCTCTATTAGAACTACATTAAATCTAAACTCTTAATCCAAAGGAGATTTCGTTTAAAATTTTAACTTTACAAACTAAAATTTTAGTTTTATCATATGTCCACGGGAATAAGTCATTGGGGGCCCACCCAAATTTTAGTTTTATCATATGTCCATAGGAAGAAGTCATAGGGGGGCCACCCGAAGGGAATGCACACCATTCATTCTGATTATAGAGCTATCTCAATGGCGACATCAAGTGAAGCCCTTATATAGCAATGTATAGTCACCCAGGGATTTGACCCTGAGACCTTCTACTAACAGCTTACAACACTCAACCACTTGAGCTAGNATATATATATATATATATATAGAAAGAAAGAATTGGTATATTTTATATTTATAAAAAAGTTGTTGGAAGTCCATTGGATGTAGCTTGGGTGTTCCGGAGGAATAATTGTTACCCTCCTCACCCAAGTTCAATTCATGTAAGTGACATGATCCTCTTGTTGAGCCCCTATGTATTGACTATGTAATTGTTTGACTAGATATGTAATTCTGGCCATACCTTGATTCTCCATAATAGCATGTGTTGACATATTTCCAATTGAAAAAAAATGTTGGAAATCAATGCATTTATAGAGCTACAATAAGTTCAAGAGTCACAAAAATTTGATTTTCAAATTCGTTCCAAAATATAATGGTCTTGCTTAAATTATACTTATCATATATAGAGCTTAGTGCAACCCCAGGGTACCAATAATTGTATTGCTTGAGAAATTATCCCAAAATCAAAATGCATTCAAACAACATAAGCAAAACCAAATATATGCTCATCGTGGGCCTCCTCCATAGAGCCATCATGTTCTCCATATATCTTCTATTTTTTTTTATTGACGTGATTGATGGTTGTTGCACATTGTTTTTGATATATAGAAACATTTGAAATACCATCAAAGATTGGGAGCTCCTTGTAAACCCCGAGATAATAGTATAGTGCATTTCTGAATGTCTTGCCAATTTAACAGTTTAGGTTTTGTTCTTTGACTTGGTCTTCTAGTTTTTTTTTGTTTAGCCTCATTCTGCATCTTATGCATACTTAGAAATTCTATCACTTGTATCATGCCCTCCAATTGGCCAAACATATGTCTCAAGAACTTCTTAACCTCATAGTTTCCATCGCCATTGCTCCATTTAGAATCATGACAACTTGCCATTTTAAGATACACGGCTCTATATGAATCTAGAATGATAGGACTATGGTTGTACATCATCACCTTTAGAAAGACTTTCCTTTAGATCTTGTATGAACTTAGCAATACTTTCCATAATATTATCCATAAGTCCCATAATATAACTCTCCATATATCCCATCCTTTCCTCCATCTTATTCTCTAAATTAACTAAATTAATTGTTCTCATAGTCCCTTTAATCATATCTTACATCTTTGACACTTGAAAAGATAGCTATTCACTTTCATTGAAGGTCAGGGATGAATTCTATGGTGGCTTGATTGGAGTGTGAATTTTTCTACCACCTATGGTTCCATGTGGAACGATAAAAACATATATCTACAATCTTTATCACACATTTGATATCACCCAAAATAGATCCTTCTACTAAAGTTATTCAAATTTAAAATGGCATACATTTTTCAAACCCTGATTTGAAGACTGATTTGCTAGTTAACCTTCTAACTGAGATAACTCTGAAATTTTGGCCCCTAATTTGAGTTTTAAAATTTTCTCTCCAGTAGCTTGATATTTCTTCTCTTAAATGCCACATGTATGCCATAATCCTAATGTGCCAATAAAAATCTATGGCAATTTTCCCAACACTTGTTATTTTTATCCCTATTAGAAGAGCAAAAATGTACGGACTACCACGTGCCGAATTTTTAGATATGATTATGAAAATTCTAACAAATATACTTTGGTTTGTCTTCTGTTTTTATCTTTCCACATGGAACCAAAGGTGGTGGAAAAATTCACACTCCAATCAAGCCACCATAGAATTCATCCCTGACCTTCAATGAAAGTGAATACCTATCTTTTCAAGTGTCAAAGTTGTAAGATATGATTAAAGGGACTATGAGAACGATTGATTTAGTTAATTTAGAGAATAAGATGGAGGGAAGGATGGGATATATGGAGAGTAATATTATGGGACTTATGGATAATGTTATGGAAAGTATTGCTAAGTTCATACAAAATCTAAAGGAAAGTCTCCCTAAAGGTGATGATGTACAACCATAGTTCTATCATTCTAGATAGAAACCGTAACTTCCAATGGCTATATCTAAAAAATTCTAATGAGTCAGGATCTGAAATTATACCATCAATATATTGGTCTATCCTTTGTGTCATCTCCAATCTTCTCTCCTTGAAAATTCGTAGAAAAAAAGTTATAGTGAAAATGCTAAGGTGACTATTTTTGGAAGTATCCAAGCTCTAATACCAAATGTTACACAATAAATTCCCCAAAAGAGTATAAATAGACAAGAAAGAGTAATCCATGCTTTAACAATTGAGAAAATATATTAATAGCAAACCTCTTCGAGGGGGGAACCTCCTTATACAATGTATTACATACACAAGACAAGACAAGATAAGATAGTTCAAATGAAAAGGTATCTTTGATATATACACGAGACAAAGATGTACAATTATCACTAATGAACTCAAGATGACATCAATAATATAACGATACTAATATAAAGTTCCAAATTTTGGGGGAAATGGGCCCAATTTAGGGCTTAACATGTTACATTTTAGACTTTTTTTAGCTACCATCATTGGAATTCAGTGATATAATCTCTGGTCAAATAAAATTTTTAATTATTGAAATTTCATTATTTACTACATAAATAGATTCAATGCCCTCATATACCCTTGTTGTACCTATATTGTGCAATCTCAACAACCTATATCTACAATTTTAGTAATTCTTCTAAACTTTTGGCGACAAAAATGATAAAAAAAAAATGACCTCAACATTTAGACTACTTCATTTAAAAATCTATGGCATCTTTTCATTAATTTCATTTTAACTATCCATATTGTCTTGGATCTCAAGCCAAACATGGGAGATGGTTTTGTATTTGAATGCCATCATTCAGCTATCCATGTTTTTTAGTGGTGATTCTTTGTGCATGATATGAATTGTTAGATGTCGTGACCCTCTCTAACAACTACAAATCGATTTCAACATGTTGACTTCGACATTCACCCGTTGAAAGATTGTGCATCGTGGTAGAAGCTTGAGTCAATGAGATGTTAAGAAAGAGGCACTTACATAAATGAAGGTAATGGTTTGATGAAATTACAATTTTGGTATGGATTTTTCTTATTCAAATTGAACTAAGATTGACTAAAATATTGAAGAAGAAATATGTCTAAAAGAGTGTACCCTCTCCCAAATTGAGCAATCGACCATTGAAAAGAGAAAATTATATTGGATGGATATGATTGTGAACAAAAGATCATTTGATCAATGTGTTGAAGTCCCGAGAGGACATATTAATCATTAGTAGATATTGGATCTAACAAGATAAACCTATGTACCTTAAATTCAAAGAAAACAATATATATTTCCTAAAATCCCACACCTAGGATACCTTGGGTATCAATGTTGTATGCTTGTTTCCTTCACTAAGAATATGATCACCCAATTGATTTTACTCCTTGTCCTCAAATGCATGTTGATTGTGCATTCAACAATGAGAAGCACACTTGCAAATCTAATTGTCATCGTGTGCACTTGATGGTGGAAAAAATGGACGTATGGGCTTAAAGGGTCAATTTTATGGGTAGGTCTCGCTTTGGTGATTTGGGGTCCAAAACCTTCAAGATTCCATTGATACCTTAAACAACTTTTGTTGGAGTTAAAAATTTTCAATTTTAGCTCTCAACCTCTCGATGTTGTTTTAAACATTGAGAGCTTTCCAATGACGATAAAATCACCTCAACTGGAGTTCATACGTGGAAGTTATGCTTCCCGCAAGTTTACCTATCATGTTGACCGACATTATACCGAGTGGATGACACATTATCTTACATTGCTCACACATGTAGAGCTAGTCACATGTGGACTTTCAATAATATTTTAAAGGGTTAAAACCCCTAACCATTAGAGAAAATTTGAGGTTTAAAATGGGCGTCCTAAGGAAAATAATAAAATAATAGTTAATATAGTAAAATAATATTTATGAATTTTGGAGGTAAGAAAAAAAAACAAACTTTTTTCTTCGTATTTTCAACATGTCTTCCCGTCATTTTACTCAAATTTTGAGCAAGAGCACTCATTGGATGCGAGATTTAATTTCCCATCCAACACACACCCACAATGCATACTTTTGAGGGACCCCACCCCTCGAAAAATGAGAAAGACATAATAAAAAATGTGTTACTTTGAAATTAACACGTTTTTTTTTTATGTATATCTCATTTTTCGTGGGGTGGGGTCCCTAAAAAATATGTAGCGTGGGTACACGTTAGATATGGAATTAAATTACACATCCAATGAGTGCTCCATCTTGAAATTTGAGTAAAATGACAGGGAGATATGTTGAAAATATGAATTAAAAAAGTTTTTTTTTTTAATGTCAAATATGCCATGTCAACCATCATAGTTGACTCTTTTCTTCAAATTTTATTGGTTCTTGAATTCAGTGGCTTGTTTTCTTATGAGGCCTAGTTTAGACCCCAATTTTTCTCTAATGACTAATTCAGGGTTATATCTTAAATAATTAACTATTAGGAAAGGAAGGAGTTCCATTCTATTTTTATTTTCATTGTTCCATAGTTGAGTAGAGAGCTTGGGAGTAGTATTTTGGAGTAGAATAAAGGAAGTAGAAGATCCTATGTTATTGATATTGCTCATAGTGTCCATGGAAATTCCATAACGAGTGCTCGTTTCTTTGTATTTGCATTTTATCACTAAGAACAAAAGAGCAGAGCATAGGACTCATTTTTTCACTAAGTTCATCTTGTATTTAGTTTTCCTAGGGTACATCTTATGTTAATTGCGTGGATGGTGTGTTATTTGGTTTCTTTCTTATTTTCAATTTTAGTTTATATCAACATTAAGGTTGTATGATAAATCTACAAGCTAAGAAGATATTTTGTGATGAATTGTTTCCAGTGGAATATCCACAAAAATTTATAGATCAAAATGTCTACCACTGAACCGATCATGGAGACATTTAAGGGCTTGGTAATTAGGATAATTTCAATAAGCATTTATGTTGGCCATTTCTATTGGCCCCTGACAATCTTCAATCATGTTAGTGGTCATTGTTAGAGAGAAAGGGACAATACAAACTAACCATGATAAAAAGCATGAAATTCAACTAGGAATAATTGGAGCTTTAAATCTCTCTATTATTAGTCCCTCTCAAGATTTAGCAAGAACTCTTAGTAATAGATTTGCATCGATATGTGAATTTTTTGCATTAGTTTCCAAACATTTAACCAATGGAATTACTTTTATTTCACTCCTATAAACATAACCAAACTTTAATCTAGGGGAATAATTTATGTATGCTGCAAGACAATGGCGTTGTTTTAAATGGTATAGTTGATCTTTCCTTTACCAGTATGAACAATTGATTCATATATTACTCTTGTCCTTAAGTTTATACTTCATAAAAACTTGTTAAATATTGTTGTCAGAGTTTGTCAGAGTCTTAGTTAATTGTTGTTGTTAAAGTCTTAATTAAGATTTCCTTGATTCCATAAATAATTATCATCTTTTGTCATTAGTTAAATTTCTATAGCAGTTCCTTCAATTCCTTGGAATGATGGATGTACCACATGAACCCACCTACACACATGCACAAAGAAAGAAGTAGGCGAGTTGCTAGCATATTCTTTTCTTTAATATTTTTTTAGTTGCAAATATTAAAATTGTATTGCAATTGATGATTGACTACTTTAAAGGATGGTGACATCTAGTGGACATTGCAAGGAGGACTGATGACATGTTGAGGCTGTGGTGGTGGTGAAATTTCAAATAGACCTTGCAATTGATGACTCACTACTCTGGAGGATGATGACGCGTAGTGGACATTTCAAGGAGGACTAGTGACATGTTGAGGTTGTGGTGGTGGTGAAGTTTCAAATAGACCTTAAGTTCTTCCTAGAGATGCCTATACATGTTTTATATAATCGATATTTCTATTCATGAACATATTTACAAATCTTCAAAGATGATCCATGAATATAAATATTGCGTGAAATTTATACCGCCTCAGAAAGTTTAGGCATATTTATCTTAGTTGATTTTTACTATTGAAATTGCATAGGAGGAATAGTCTCTTCTAGAATTATTGCATTATTGTATTTGTGAAGGAAAAATATGTTATGCAAGAATTGACTGCTTGCTATCGTAAGAAGCACAAATAGTACCAACACCACGATTTCGAGTTTCCTTTGCCACCTTTACTCCTCCATGCTTTCCCTCTTTAAGCACCTCTTTTGATTTTGATATATATTTTTTGGCATTTCTATAAGAATTGTTTCTATCATAGTTCACATGATATTCAATCAATAACAAGTTCATTGAATTTGTGTTAATCATAAGGGAAATCAATAGGTGGAAATACGCATATCTCCCTGGGAAGGGCGTAAACGACAAGAGCTACCACTGATGATCCACTTCAAAATACAATGAGCATAATGAACAAGATGTGGGAAAAATATCTACCTTACTTTGATTCCCTCCTCAAATATATCAAATCAAACAACACAATCATGACATGATAGATATTTGGATTCTCAAAGAATAACATTAATAGATGTGCAATTTGCTAACATTTGGTGGGTAGCAATTTGTTGGTGAATGGAACAACTTCAAATTGTCCCCCTAGTTTGAGACTCCATGCATTTCATCTCCTCTAGTTCCTTCAACCATCTCACATCTTGTGTTAGTTTCCAATGCATCTTTGGCGTTGAATGAGTTGTCGCCTTCCGTCCTTACCTAGTCTTTCTCATCCCTTTCATTTCCTTGTTATTTGTTTATTTTTCACCACACAAATTGAGCCACAACAACAATGAGCAAACATTTGCAACATGACAACACATATGGGTAACCATGGAATCACCCAAAACGAAAGAATTGATGCACCAAGGGGCCTACATAGGGAAATCTATAATGAACTGTTAAAAAATTAGTAAGAAACTTCAATAACATCACTTATGACGAGAGGTGAGAAACCATCGAAATAATTGGAAATTCTCAAGTGAAATAATTTGCATGCATGGATGCAATTGTAACTCCTATATTTTACACCTCTCAATATGTTGTTTCAATATGTTGTTAATAATGATTGATGTAAGTAATATGGTTAATAATGATTGATGTTGAGTAATAGGTAACATAGGTGTATCTTCAATGGACTTTGACAAATCCTCACCTTGGAAATTCTCAAGTGAAGTACTCAAAATGTATTAAAATGTTTGATATGAATAAATTAACTTAGAGACTTAGGTCATCCGGGAATTTGCATGCATGGATGCAATTGTAACTCCTATATTTTACACCTCCCAATATGTTGTTAATAATGATTGATGTAAGTAATATGGCTAATAATGATTGATGTTGAGTAATAGGTAACATAGGTGTATCTTCAATTGACTTTGACAAATCCTCACCTTTTGTGTACTTTTAATGAGGAAAAAGAAACTTGGAATGTTATGGGCGTATATTTATTGAATCCATGCCATTTGCTTTTGGACCAAAAAAAATCATTTTGAATGTGCATTGATTTTATACCCTAGGCACTTTTAGTTTCATTCTTCGTTGGAAAGATATTGATGGTGAATTCCATTAGTGGTCATGTGGAGCATGCCCCTCACAGAAAATATCTTTATTCAATAAAGGATCTTTCTACAAATAGAAATAGAAATTTATCCTTTCATGAGTAATAGACAAAAAAGAAAAAGAAAAAGTTTGAGTGTACTAACTTTGAGTATGTTTTTACTCATTTTATCATTAATAGACCATAAATAAGTTCTAGTGTAATAGCTTTGAGTATGTTTTTACCCTTCAATGGTGAATCATATAACACTATCATAAAGTGCAGATCATATACAACTATTATTATTTTGTTTAGAATCAGTTTTAGCGCTATGATTTTCTACTTAAAATGGTGATTCTAGTATCATATTTATTAGAGTATAAGTACATGGGATCACTATACTTCATTCTATTATATGTCAAGTTGTTAAAATTGTTGATGGTGCATTGCCACAGATTTGAGATGTGGTAACTTAATGTGAAACATATTAACTAAATT
The DNA here is from genome assembly GCA_001517045.1 of Pseudotsuga menziesii. Lineage (NCBI taxonomy): Eukaryota > Viridiplantae > Streptophyta > Pinopsida > Pinales > Pinaceae > Pseudotsuga > Pseudotsuga menziesii. The sequence goes on along the minus strand of LPNX011231255.1, from coordinate 355,766 downwards.
AAAACATTAATTAAAATGAACCTTTCATTTCATGTTTCTTAATTAATTATTAATGTAAAATATATTAATTTATTATAACATAATAATGGCCATCAATTTAATATTTAATTTTTTTATTAATAAATCTTAATTATCATTTATATTTTTAAGATTACTAAAATATATATATATTTTAATTATTAATTATTATGTTTAATTGATATTTCATTAGGATATTTGTTAATAATTAAATATCTTAGTTAACCATTAATTGAAAACATATTGATTAACTAAGCATAATAACCATTGCCATATTAATTTTTAAGCATTGCAATTGTTAATTAACAATTTCTTTGAGGATTTAATATTAGGGCTAATTAATTATTATTCTTTATGAATAATTATGGTTATGATGTTTAATAATAACTAGATATTCTACTTAATTAGTAATTTAGACATATTAATTATTTATAACATAATAATGATCATGCGTTTAGTTTTTAATTTTAGTCAATAATTACTAATAGTATTAATAATTTTAACTTTTAATTTTTAATCATATTTAATTATAATTTATATTTTTCTTATCTTTTAGTTTTGTTCATAAAACTAAAAAGACAATAACTTTTAATTTATTTTTATTTTACCTTAACCTTCAAACTCAAGATTGTAGAATAATCAAAACCCATTCACATACTTATGATATAATATTTAATCATTTTTTGCTAAATTCCTAGGTCTTACACTAGCTGGTTGGCATCCACCTGCACCACATGGTCAAACTTGCCTAAACTGACTATAGGAGTGCCTTGGAAATATTATGGATAAGATTCTGATAACCCATCAGACTTCCTAGTTTAGTAAGTGCATATTCCTTCCTTATCCAGAATTAGATTGCTTTTCAGCAGCTTGTAAGGCAAAAGGCAAAGTTAGTCTTAAGAAAACTGTCTTGTTTTTTGTACAAATACTCCTCCATCATTTTATCTTCCAAAAGCATGAGTTTATCCACTTTCATTCACTTATCACCTGATACACTTCATTCAACCCATTCGTGACCTTATTGGCACATTTGGAAAGTGTTTTATGCACCTAGGGGGGATTTTGACTTTTTACTAAGCCTGATTTTGTGTTGATTCAACTTGCCTCCTTAGGCATCCAAATCTTTGATGTAATTATATATTTGGCCATCCTATGAATTCATGAGGTTTTTTCAGATAAACTCATTCAATAGAAGTTTGTGTTATGCACCATATACAGTCTCCAATTTGAGTGAATCTATGCATGTTTTACAAGCAATTTTGTGAGTTCAATTGATCTAAGCTTGGGATTCATTTTTCACATGCTATCAGAGCCTTTGTAGCTCGATTGTTCTCCTCTTTTATTTCTTTTGTAGGATCGACATCACTCCCATGGAGCGCATTCTGTTTGTTCAAGGGAGCAATTGCTGAAGAAATGGATCAATCTGACCATATAATCTTGACTCCAGTGAACTACTTCGAATGGAAAGAACATATGGATATTCTAATGAGGAGTAAGGACCTCTTAAAAGTGACCAGGGCAACTGAGGCTGGATGGAATGCAGTAGTAGAGAAGATCAAGTGGCACAACAAGAGGGATGAGGCTTATGGTCTCTTGTGTCTCAGTATTTCTAGAGACTATCTTTTCCATCTTGATGGATTGGAATAACCAAATGAAGTGCGGGAGAAGATTCAAAATGTATTTAGAAAGATAGATGACATGAGGGGACATTAACTGGAAAATGAGTGGATCTCACCGAGTCCAAGAAATTTTGATTCCTCACAAGTCTACTTCTCCAAGTTCAAAGCCCTTCTTTTGCAGTTGAAACATTGTGGTATCGAAAAGAAAGATGAACAACTAGTTTTTGCCATACTCTCAAAGCTTGGCCTTGACTATTCAATATTTGTATTGAACTTCCATGCCACTAAGTTGATAGCTCGAACCTGGAAGATGCCTTCACTGGAATATTTCATGGAATCCTTGACCTAGGAGCAAGATAAGTTGGTCATGATGGGCACCATCAAACCTTCCAAATATCAAGATTTGGTTGTTGGAGATTCAAAGGTGGATTCCAAAGGAAATAAGAAGGCTAATAAGCCTCCTGATCAAAGGGGATACAAGTCCAAGTCTAATGAGGAGACCTCGAACTCCAAGAAGAAGAATTCCCAGAAGAAGAAAGGTAAAGGTGAAATGAGCAAGTGGACATACTGTGGTAAGGGATTTCATCCTGAGAGATCTTGCATGAAGAAACAAATCAATATGTTGACTCAACTCCTTGAAAAGCACAACTTCTCTCTTCTTGAAGGCGCAAAGAAGAAGGAAGGAGGATCAAGTCTTGAATAAAAGGAGAGAGTTCAATCCCTGGTTGCAAGCACTGTAATATCTCCTTCCTTTATCATTGATTCTATAGATTCAAGGCACATGGTTTTGACAAGGGAGGACTTCTCCTCTCTTGATGATTTAAATGGTACAAATATTTTATTGGGAGATAACTCTTAAACAAAAAGTAAGGGAAAGGGTAGAATAGATATTGACCATGGGTCCTTCAATAATGTTTTCTATGTCCTAGGTCTTGCTACTAATCTCTTGTTAGTCTATCAGATGAACCACACTAGGTCTCTTATGAAGGTTGTCTTCACTCCCAATGATGTTGAAATCACTAAAATGTCCAATGGTAGAGTCATAGCTAAAGGTTTTGTGGATCACAGTTTGAAAGTGTACAAATTCTCACACTTCATGCCCTTCTCAAACCCCTCTACTCTCCTCACTCATGCTAATGAAGCTAGCAAGATTTGGCATGAAATATTTGGCCATATAAATTAAAAATAGATTTACTATTTGTGTGACAAATACATGGTCATAGGGTTTCCTAAAATCATGTTTTCCAAAGGAGGATGTCAGGGATGCATTCTAGGAAAACACCCAGAGCATAAATATGAGGGAGTTAGTCATGAGTGAACCTTTGCACCTCTTGAACTTATTTACTGTGACATTGTTGGTCCTTTTCCTCATATGTCCACAAGTCAAGACAAGTATTTCATAACCTTCATATATGAATTTTCCAGATACTGTTGGGTTTACTTCCTCAAGCACAAGTCAAAAGTTGTTGACCTCTTTAAGGGTTTTAAAGCCCTAGTTGAGAACCAGTCTAGAAGAAATCTAAAGGTACTTAGATAAGATAATGGTGATGGGTATGCCAAATATGAGTTTATTAAATATTGTGAAGATGCATGTATCTAGATGCATCACTATATTCCCTACACAAGTCAGTGGAATGGTGTTACTGAGAGGAAGAATATATCTCACAAGAAGATGGACACTTGCATGATGGAGTCTAAGAATTTTCCACCAAAGTTTTGGGTTGAAGCTATAAACTGTGCATCCTACATCCATAATAGGGTGCCTCACAAGCATCTTGATGGAGCCACTTCTTTAAAATATTGGAGTGGGCACAAGCCTAATGTGTCTCATTTCAGGATGTTTGGCTCTAAAACTTGGGATAGAATTCCACCAGAAAAGATGAAGGGTTTGGAACCCCAAAGTCAAGAGTGCCTATTTGTTGGGTATTATGGAGATTCCAAAGGGTATAATTTGGTCCACATCAGTGCTCAAATAGCCTTTATTGAAAGGAGTGTTCAGTTTGAAGAAGAGCCTATGCCATCAACATAAATTGGAGAATCCTCTTCACCACTGTCGCGTTTGAATGTAAGTGAAGAGGCTAATAAGGTTTATGATTCTAATATGTCTGATAATAATTATTTAATTTAATATCCTAAGACACATACAAGACCAAAGTGGGCAGCAAATACCATTCATGCAACTAGGGAACTAGCTGGGAATCCTAGTGATCCTAGAAGAACTAGATCTCAATTTGAGAGTGCCCTTTATGTCAAGGACCCCTTTTTTGTTGAGAAGTGTTATCTAATCCCTGAATCATATCCAAAAACATATGAAGAAGCATTAGAAGATCCAAGATGGCAAAAAACCATGGAAGAGGAATACAATTCGCTCTAGAAGAACGAGACATGGGAACCAGTCAATCTCCCACCAGGGAGAAAGCTAGTCAAGTACAAATGGGTATTCAATTTTTATTTTTATTTTTTTTCGGATGGATCTCCTCTAAAGTATAAGGAAATTTTAGTGTCCAAGGTCTTCTCCCAAGTCCAAGTCATTGACTATAACTAGACATTTGTACCAGTGGCAAAGATGGACTCCATAAGACTAGTTTTGGCCATTGCAGCTTCCAAGCAATGGGAGGTACATCACATGGATGTGAAGAGTGCCTTTCTACATGGATATATCAAAGAAAATATGTATATGCAGGAGCAAGATTTTTTTTTTTAACTAATTCATCTCTTGTTTACAAGTTGAAGAAATCAGTATATGGGCTAAAACAGACTCCCAGAGCTTGGTATGCCAAGATTGATGGTTTTCTGCTATCACTGAGCTTTAGTGGATGCAAGTCTGATCCCAATGTCTATTTGAAGTTGATTAATGGTTTAATCATAATTAATTTTTTGTATTTGTATGAACTTCTAATAACACGAATTTCCATGAAATAAATTACCTCCTTGAAGGATGCAATGAACCATGCTTTCTCCATGACATATTAGGGATTGTTGAGCCAATTTTTGGGGCTTGAGATTTCTCAATCAGATCTTGGAATCAAGGTACATTAGTCCAAGTATGATTTAGACCTGATAAAAAAATTCAACATGAATTTTTTCAATCCAGTCAATACTCCTTTCCTTTCAAGAATTAAGCTTGAAGAAGCAAATTCAACTCCATTGGTAAACAATACACTATTTAGGCAATTGGTTGGTTGTCTTCTTTATTTGACTCATACTCAACCTGGTATATCTTATGCAGTGAGTGTGGCATATAGACACATAGATCAACCTCATGACATCCATTTAAGGGAAATAAAAATAATCTTACACTTTGTACAAGGAAGAAGGACACATGGGATTCACTATGTTGCAAAAGCTGACCTAGAGTTAGTTTATTGTACTGATTATGATTGGGAAGGTGATAACACTGATAGAAAATCAACTTCTGGATATGTGTTTATGCTTGAATATGGGTTAATCGGCTGGTCAAGTAAAAAGCAAAGTGTCATTTCACTTTCATCTGCAGAGGCTGAATAAAGAGGAGCTGTGAATGTAGCTACTCAATGTTTGTTGCTGCATGGTATACTTGGAGAGTTTGGGATTGGATTTGAGACTTATACAGTAATCTATTGTGACAACCAAAGTACTATTTGAATCTCAACTGATCAAGTATAGAGGAAGCAAACCAAACACATATATAGCCATATGTACTACATCATAGGGCTACTGGACGATGGAATCATTGCTCTGTAGTATTGCGCATCATCTGAGCAAGTTGCAAACATCTTCACCAAGGATTTCTATGAGAAGACATTCATCATTATCAAATAACTATTGGGGATATCTGATCATATGGTGAATACTAATTAAAGACATTATTTCACAAAATTTTGTTCATGTTCATGTTTAAGGGAGGATTTTCCCCTTTGTGGATTTGCCTCTTTCCTTGTTTTGTATGGACAAGCAATATGCAAAGGGTGACTAAGCCTTGTTGCTAGGCCCTATATATATGATATATTTCTGATATTTCACATAATTCGAGATTAATAGGGGGTGTTATAATAATCAAAACCCATTCTCATACTTGGATATAATATGTAATCAACTTTTGGTTAAATTCCTAGGTCGTACACTAGCTAGTTGGCATCCACTTGCACCACATGGTCAAAATTTCCTAAATTTCCTATAGGAGCGCCTTGGAAATATTATGGATAATATTCTGACAACCCATCAGACATCCTAGTTTAGTAAGGTGCACATTCTTGTGTTATGCATAATTAGATTGCTTTTCAATAGCTTTTAAGGCAAAAGTTAAAGCTAGTCTTAAGCCAACTGCCTTGTTTTTTGTACAACTCATCCTCCATATTTTTCTCTTCCAAAATAATTATTTTATCCACTTTCCTTCACTTATCAACTGATACACTTCATTCATCCCAATCATGACCTTCTTGATAGATTTGGAAAGTGTTTTATGCACCTAGGGGGGATTTTGACTTTTGTGTCGATTCAACTTTCGTTCTTAGGAATTCGAATCTATAATGTAATTATATATTTGTATAGCCTATGAATTCATGAGGTTTTCTAATATAAAATTATTCAATAGAATTTTGTGTTATTTACCATATATAGTCTCCAATTTGAGTGAATCTCTGCATGTTTTACAAGCAATTTTGTGAGTTCAATTGATTTAGCTTGGGCTTCAATTTTCACAAAGACCCTTCCAAATTATAAGCCTAATTGAACTAACCCTAAAAAATAAATGAGAGTTGACACCTCTCATCTATTCGCATGAGAAAAATATAGTATTTATATACTCCGGGCTTCTTGGAATTTCTATTAGGCTTTAGTTTTATCCTGAGGACGATCCCACATTAGGGATCAGAACATCATGAAATTTTCTACTTCTTTCACACAGTTCTTCCACTCAAATAAAAATTGACATTGTGTATGGCTATCCTCAAACAATATGGTACCAGTGAGATGGTCGAGAAATGTTGGTGCTTAGTTGTTTCCTAGTCAAACTGGGCTCCACTAAAGGGCTAGACTTACCCATGGATATGGGTCCTTAACTAATACCCTAGACTAAGGTGTTCAACAAGGTAACAATGTAAGAAATCAACCCATGGAATAATATATTGGTTAAATATTTAATAATGGCATGGGTATATTTCTAAAAGTTCTAATTTGGTGATTTGATTAAGGACTCATCCACAACTAAATGTTGAGTTTAATTTATTCGCAATACTTGTATCATTATGATTGTGCATGATTCCATGGGTTGAGTTCTTACATTGTTACCTTGTTGAACACCTTAGTCTAGGGTATTAGTTAAGGACCTATATATATATATATATTGAGATTTTACTTTCCTTTCATAGGCCTCTCACCTCATGATGTTGGTTTAAGTTGCTTTAAATGAAGGAAATCAAGGGTTTCCTTCTTTAATTCATAATTGGTGCAATCTAAGTGAATACAAAAACATTTTTTAATCAAATTTTAGGAGATTTTTTTTCCCACACTCATAGACATGATAAAGCATGGACCTAGAGTTGTGCATGTCATATATCTCATGAGAACTAAGTTCATTACCCACCACATGCATTGATGGTGGATCTACCAAATAATCAATAGCAAGACAAGGAGAAAAGATATTACCTCCAATGCTTGACAATGTTACAGTAAGGGGGGATATAGTTAGCATTTAAAAGGGGATTAAAGGAGGTTTTATGGAAGGATCAACGACCACTAATATATAATCCATTAATGTCTATCACGGTTTTTTTTCAACGTCTGTGAGGGAGATAGGTAATTAATTCTCTCTATCTCCTTACTTGTATGCCCCTAAAATATTTTTACTTATCTCTTCTTCTAAAGCTTATATACATGCCGAAATATATTATTTACACATAACATAAATATCTCACTGTCTCTGGATTCCACAAACAAAATGTGTGACCTTCTTTGTTTTATAGTAAATGCCAACCAATAGTCGCTAGTCAATGATCAACATGGATCATTAGGAACTCAAATTATTGTCCTGTCTAGAGGAATCATATAAAAGTATAACTCATGTAATTTGTCACGTCCAAAGCGACACTTGAATGGTGAGACATACTAATGAGCATCAATCACAACACATACATATACATGTAATGTCTTCTTTTATTTTCGTGCATTGTGGCATATTGGTCTCCTCTAACCCAATTGTTTTTCATCTATCATTGAATTGTACCAACAACCCATGAAATGTCGTAATATGGATTCTATCCTAATCATGGAACCTTTTGAACGAATCCTCTATTGGTTATTCCCAAACCATTCAAATAAAACACCTCTCATATTTGAGGAGAGAAACCATTTGGATTCACCTCAGTGTTCCCTAGATTTCCCATGCTTTGAGGGTATGCTAGTATATAAATACTAACCTAAATCTACATGCCATGAAACTTAATAACTAAAAATTACTTCAAAAGTTCCTAGTTATATTTGCAACATGTTATTCCACATGTGATATGGATTTTAATAGTTCCTCTCAAGTGAATCCTGAAGACAATTTAGAGGTTACGTGGGATACACACATTAGATGGCCATCTTTCTTAAACCTAATAGCTATGACATTGGAATGTTGAATTGGAAAAATATGCCTTATAGCCCATGTAGGTCATATGAAATAACGATAAATAAAGAGTTCATCTATTTGAATGGTTCTGTGTCACATGCCCCAATTTTGTAAAATAAAGTTATTTTATTTTTATATTATTCCCAAACATTATGTTAAATTTAATGCTAAGTGGAAACTGATGACTCAGCAAAGTCAAGGATGTGGAATGTAATTCTGAATATTTAATTTTTAATAAATAAAAGTGGAGACAACAGCTTGGGAGAGCTATTAAAAAGAGTGTTACTGGTCAAGTGGTGGAAGGAACTAAGTGGAGAGCAAAAAGACAAGTGGCAGCATCCTCAAACACTTCCTGTGTTGTAGGTGGCAACTTCCCTACATTTGGGGTCATGACCCCCCAAGAAAGTGGGATCAGAGCAGGTGGCTCAATTAATGACAACTAACCCAAAAAGACCTAGGAAATCTTATTAAAAATGCCCAATGTAGAGAGCTGAGGCTGCTCATTCCAGGAGAAGAATCATTCAGGTGAATGCACTTCGAGGAATTTATTGGGAAAGGGAAAATTGAAGGAAGGTGTTTGAGGGGTAAACTGCAGGAAGTTGATCTAGTGCAGCTTGCAGTTGAAAGATCTTACTGCAGTATGCAGAGTTGGTATTGAGTCTCAGGACTGGTACTTTGTTGTTTGCTCCACCTAGTTCCAGCCAAGCAGACCAGAACAGGCTCGGGGGTCCTGAGAAGTCGCTGTTTGAGCACTCTCCAGGAGTTGGTAGGGAGGAACGACCTCCCATTGATGTTGTCGTCCAGCTTGAAAGACATGTTTCAATATCTTTTAAATTTCTGTGTTATAGTTAATCTCTATGTATGGTTAGTAAATGAATGATGTTAGGATATGCTGTGTTAAAACTTCTTAGTTATTCTAGACTTAATTTGTACAGTGATGAAAGATAAATCCTACCTGTGTTTTTCTCCATCTGGAGTAATCTAGATCGTACTCTAGCACAGGTAGTTTGTTTAAGTAAATAAAGTATGATAGGATTAAATAAATTGAATATTCATGTTCAGAGTAATGAAATATTACCTGTCAGAAGATAGATGCTTTTTAGAAGATCATTAAATTGTTTGTAGACATGTCTTTAGAAATAGACTGTGCAAATGCCATGTCAATACAAAAATTTACTAATAGTATTGACTGACATCATTAGGTAAATTTTATCAATTATTTTCTACACAGTCTTTATTTACATAAACTGTACTTTACTTGGAAATAGAGGACTTAGATTTATCAACTGGATATTAATAGTTCATGTTAAAAATAGGTATAAATATATTACTGATAGCTTTTCCCTTTAGTAATATTTAATTTTCCTGTATCTATTGGAACTATAATTAAATAATATGATAAAGATTACAGTAGTCTTTAACGAGCTTAATAGTTAAAGGATAGAAGTAACTTAGAGTTAAGTACATACTGTAAACTATATTATAATTCTGTAGAACAATGTAAATATAAATAACACTGATAAGTATGGAGGTTCTTCAATTTTGTATTCTAAGTAATCCACAGATACAATTTAAATAAAGCTAACATAATTATCACAGACTGCTTTCAGTCATAACTTCCATATAAACAAAATTTAACATAAACTTAAGAATAGATGTATTACTTAAATAATAGTACTATAAATATAAATTTTACTATTATTATTCTTCTTCTTAAAACAGAGAACAATTATAGGATAATAAATTATGAATACAACAACAATAATTACAAAGTAATAATATAGGAAGATACTATCCTATTAAAAATAAATAGGGAGTAAAACCCTAGCTCATGAATTGAGCATAAATAACAAATAATGAAATATAAATTATGAATAATTCTAGTACTATAGTAACCTAGGTTTATACTTAGGTAAATTTATTAAAAAAAAAAGAATTATTTACTAACGGGTGCAACAATAATTATAAAAGAAGACAGAGCCTAATAAAGATAGCATATATCTAATTATTGGGATTTAAGCCCTTAAAACTAAAAACATTGCCATTACCGACATATTAACCATTTCTCTTAAACAGTGTAATCATCGTAGATAAACAAAATAATCCATTCTCAATCCTTAAGGACATATAAACTGAAATAGAGAAAATAATATAATTGTCAACTTAAGAGTAAAATAAACCAAACAAGGGTTTTATAGGTTAAACCCTAACTGACGAATTTCATCAAATATTCAAGATTTTCATCACGGCTGTGAGTACAGCTTTCAAAATTAAACATATAGAAACCGGATAAATACTCAAACCGAGTTTATCTTCTTTTTTCAAAATGGGTATAAACCCTAATTCTTTACAGAGTACGGCTCAACGGCCAACTATCAAACACATACTGCAGCGAATCTATCTTCGCTAGTATACTTCCAAAATTGACAGAGAAGCCAAGCTTCAACCAAAAGTACTACACTCACAAAGTGCAATCACCTTGTCGAGGGTTTGATTTTAAAAATATAATTATAATAACCTGTAAACAGCTTAAAAACAACACAGTTTAACTCGTGGCGAAACAAGAAAGGGTATTCAAACCCTGGGTGAGACCAACGACCACCCCAATTGCAACTAAGGTGAGAACCCATCCTTAAAACCATGGGGCTTACCCGAAATGGAGCCATGAGCCACGGCTGGCGCAAGGGTAGTCTTGTATCCCTGTATGAGCTACAACTCCACGAACATCTACAGCAAAATATAAACCCCTGTCAGAAACCTTTTTACGTGTGAGAAGCTTAAGATAATTATTGTATTGAAAACTTGCTGAGTATTAATGAAGGAGGTAAGTAATCTTTACCTGTCACAAGGAGTAAGGTGAGTTGGTTCATAAGCACTGCCACCTACAACCTCCACAGTGAGAACCTATTAACTCATGAAAACCTCACACAGCAGCAAACTACGAAGAGCCGAGAAGGAAACTGAAGATTCACCAACTACACAAACGTTGGGGAGAAGGTTTCAGGCAGTGAAACACATACAACAAATGAAGAATAACCCCATGACTGATAGAGGAAGTTTAACAATCAAAACCACTCCTTGGAGAATGGAAACAACACAAAGCCAAGGTTTAAAGTGGCAATAACCAGGAAAACGCCGGCGGCCATGGAAGACGAGCCCTGGAGCAGCGTAAACTATGGGATAACAATGCCTTAGGTCAAGTTTCCTGAGCATTTTATATGCTTCACACATGGACAGGATTGATCCACGTATCTTTAAATTTATTCCACAAACGAGGGTCGTGTTCCATAGTTTTTGCATGGGGATTTTATTTTGTTTGTTTTCACAGCACGGGGTAAAAACTTTATCAACAGCCCAATAATGTGGAGCCAATCTCTAATCATCAGCATTACGAATTATTGGCACCTAATCACCAAATCATTAACATAGAAAAGTGTACTTTGACCAAGCTTTGAATCATATATAATTATAAGCATAAACCCGACGTGAATTATGCCAAACCCTCGCTACTTTAACATATATTGTTTTGTATTATACAATATCATAACGAGATAAGCGATGGCATAACCATTTTACCAACTTGGTTTAAATAAGTTAGATAGCATAGGATATATGATAAGTTTTTAGATTAAGACTTAGTTAAGTCTTTAATATAGTTTTCTAGAATGCATTTTAGCTATTACAAGACCATGGCAACTCTAGTAACAAAGCTTACGACCCTTGAGTTGTACCTTGAAAACTTGAACTCAATAAAGTTTGGAATTTAAGTGCATGGTAAGTTAACACTTGTTATACCACTCATTTTTAGAGCTTGGGTATAATAGACCCTTTTATTTAGGAAATTTTTCTAAGTCTAACTTTTATAGAAAGTATCTTATAATAATGCCAAGAAGTTAAGGCTAGATTTGAATTTGTGACAATAACAAACTTTTGTAGATTATTGGTTCATCAAACAAGTCATTTATTTATAGTTAAGAATTATAAATGAATTGATAACCCCTATAGCATCGAAAACTATGGAGTAGTACATTTTTAAAGATAAAGGTATTATCACAAGAATATGTCGTATAGTTTATGCGACATTACTTGTTATTATTTGGGGAATACTTCATTTTGGCTTTATGTTCATCAAATTGTCTAATGGACAGTAATATAGTTATAGAGATAAAACTGATGATATGATAAAGGGCGACCCTTTTACATTTTCAAAAGTAAGTAAACTTCAGAGTTAAACTTTAGGAACAAAGTATAGGTAGCCTTAAGCTCTTGTAGAAGAACTTAAAGGTCTTAGTTTCTATATTCAAAAGTTCTTACTGTTTATAAGATAATAGGCTATGAGTACCCTATATAAATAACTTTTAAGGGAAAACGATTATGCAAGCAAGACAAGATAATATTGCAAAATTATTGTCAAGTAAAACAATTGCTTATGAGTATTATTAAACACTTAGACTAAAGAAAACAAAATTCACATAGCTGAAAGTCTCATGATAAAGTCGCAATTATACTATACTGACATTACACTTTCTTCTAAGTGTGTTTATCTGAACAACTGATGAAAATCAAATGATTTTACCTTGCAACAGCTGTCTAGTGTTTAGCAGCTTATTGTACTAAGCTTTTTAATTTGCATTTAAAATACTGCTGACATTAATAAATCTTTAAAAAAACATATACTCGATCGATCATACCTGTAAAAACCTGTAAGAAACAGTATTCATCTGCGTTAGCATGAATGCTAAGTAAGCCCCAGATCTAAAGGTAGATTCCGCCTACTGACATAAAAGAGCTAATCAGTAATCTAAAGCAGATATCACACAAAATATTTTTATCCTGCTATGAAAAAATAAATTGTTAAGAAACCACTTACTTAACTGATATTGAGGATAACTGTTAGCTGTTAGTAAAAACCACAGGTTATAACATTTATTGTTAACTCGAAAATTTTAAATTTTTACGAAAAATTGGAGTTTTGACACTATGAGCTAGATGCTTGGCTAAAATTGTAGCCATAATATTCCATTTTTTTTAATAAATTTAAGTATAATCCAACCATATTTTCATGTATGAGTACAGTTCCACCATAATCCAAGTTTTGCGCATCTTGGAACTTTATCAAGGGTTTTTCAAATGGAGAAAATATTGGTGTAACGACATTATACTTGTAATTTAATGGACATATGTGGTGTAGAGTTAAGTTTTTACTTGGCCGAAAGAGGATGGTTTGTAGGTTTTTTTTTTACTCAATTAAAAGTGTACCATTGATGTGGGAAGGTGACCAATATGATGCCACAAGGCCTGAAATTATGCCTAGAAAGGAGTTGACTAAATTCCCGTAAAGAGGAAAAGTAATTCCTTTAGCCTTGTGTGGGAAAAAATGCTCGCAAGGTCTATGTAGGATGCGCGGGGCATGGTGAAATGCCCACATGTCTTCTCTAAATCTTGGTAGGTTTGGTGAGAATGTCACAGACTTGTGTGGATGCCCACAAGTCTAGGAAAATGCATGCAAGGTTAGGAAGAAATACCCACATGGCATGAAAAAATGCACGCGGGGCCTAACATATCGATAATAAGCACCATTTCTGGTTAATTGATCAATGAATTGATCAATCCTCAATCTCCTTATTACTTACTAAACCAACAATCTCCATAAACCCATATCAAAGCTCGACGGGTTCTCATAGTTATCGATCCGCCTCGTAGAGTAATTTATCTCATTCATCGGTTATTGAACAAAGTTATAAGATATTCAATACACAGAGCACAAACTCTCTGTTCTTTATTTCATCAGCAAGCCGCTACAATCGTCCACAATTACAATGCATACATGGATATATACAATTCATCCAGGCTTATGGAATCTAAACAGTCAGGATTCCCCTACGAAAGACAAAAGTACTAATATAATCTCTTCATCTTCCTTAGAGAACTGAGGAACCATTGGTAGAGTTCCATTATTTCAGCTATAATGATTATAACAATGAACTTAGTCCAAATCAACAAAAATAAAGAAAAAAATAAATCATGACTTCTCGACAAATAAGGATGACTTCCAATCCTACTTTGATTCCATAGTCGTTGCAGATGTTCCTGCATCAGACTCCCAATGAAGAAGATAATTATTCAGTAGGTCTTCATGGTCCACATTATACTTATAAACCTCTGCTACTGTCATCCATTTTTCATCTTCCAATGGTTGTTGCTTCCACTTAACTAAATACTAAAAATATTTTTTGTCCTTGGTCCTTTTTGAAACCCTCTTGTTCAAAATTGTTTCAATATATTGTTGTACCTTCTTATGAAACTTTCCATACCATTCTATTGTCTAATTATAATCACTGTCAATCATTTTTGCTAGAAAAATGTCTGCATCCTTGAATGAATATAAGTTTGATATATTGAAAATGATGGAAATTTCAAGGTTTGAAGGAAGTTATAAATCATATGCATTAGTTGAAAATATTCTTTAATTTCAGTTTATTGTAGGTCCCCTTAGGAAACCTCTCTTTTCAGAGATATGCCATTACTAAGTCTCCTACCTAAAAGTTAACTTCTTTCCTCTTCAAATCAGCTCTGTGCTTGTACTTTCCAACGATTTCTTGCAACTTATTCTTGACATTTCTTGTAGCTCATGTATCCCTACTGCAAAGTATTCACCATCTGCACTCCTGGATTTCAGATTCTCCAAATTCTCGAGTTCATACACTCCCCTTGGATGCATTCCATACATGATTTGGAATGGGATCATACTTGTGCTCCTATTTTGTGAGTCATTATAGGGAAACTTAGCTTGAGAAAGAGCCAGATCCCATTGCTTTGGATTCTGATAAATGATACTTCTCAATACGTTTCACAAGCTTCTATTTACCACCTCAGTTTGACCATTAATCTGAGGGTGATGAGCAGAACTAAAACTAAGATTTGTGCCCAATTTCTTCCATAGAGTCCTCCAAAAATGACCAACAAACTTGATGTCCATATCTCAGAGAATGCTTACAGGTAGACCATGCAACCTTACTACTTCTGAGAAGAACAAATTGGAAATGTTAGTGACATCATTGGTCTTCTTACAAGAAATAAAATGAACCATTTTCAAAAATTTATCTACCACTACATAAATATAATCATTTTCTCTCCGAGTCTTTGGAAAACCCAAAACAAAATCCATACTGATGGAATCCTAAGGTCGGGTTGGGATGGGAAGTGGTTGGTACAATCCTATGTTCTGGCTCCTTCCCTTTGCATGCTGAGACATCTTGCACTTTTCAACAAACTTGCACTTTGCATCCTTGGAAAAAATTAAAAAGCACTCATGTGGGCGCATGTTTTGTCTTGTCTAATGTGTCCTGCCATTCCTCCGTTGCGCTTCTCCTTGATTATATTTTCCCTCATTGAACATTTAGGAATGAATAACTTACAATTCTTGAACAACAAATCATCTTGTAGCATGTAATCCAACTATTGAATTATATTGTGACCAGTTGGATTCTCACAGTTTGTATTTATCATTCCTTAAAATGTACATCCTCCTTGTACATGTTGATAAACTCATTAAACCCCAAAGTGCTAAGCTTGAATTCTTGTAAAATCAGATTCGCCTACTCAAAGAATTAACAACTCTATTGGACTTTCCACTTGTGTATTTGATCACAAAGGTAAAGATTTGTAAAAACTCTACTCACTTGGCATGTTTCTGGTTCAACTTAGGTTTGACTACTGATGAATTGTAAGCCATGATTATTTTTGATCGGAATATTTCACCTCCTGCAGACAACAAGGTGTTCCGCTGGTCTGAATGGTTCATATCCAGAACAAATAGATCACAGAGGTTGATAACTCCCCCTAGATGCTGTAGATATCTGGAATACAAGGCTTTGATAGTTCACCTGTGTACTTGCAAAACAGTTCAACACGAAACAGATCAAAGCAACCATAATATGATCTACTAATCTATGCTAGTGACTAAGGAATCTAGCAATATATATCTAAAATCAAACATCAACAATATATATGGGACATAAAATCAACTTGCATTAGAAATATGAATAAGTTTACAACCAAGCCTTAGTGTTGACATGCATCTCCATGAAACTAGCTCTTCATCCCCAAAAGCTCTGACTCTAGCTCTCTATGCTCTCTTCAAATGATCTTGGGCCAAGAATCAGTTCAACAGCATAACAATACCTTCAATGTTCTCCCCTCAACCATGGCTATGAGCTCATATTTATAGGGCTTTAATGGATAGAGATGGTTGCGAAATTAGTTGGTGAGGTGGCCTATAAGATCCTAGGATGAGGGATCTCAAGCTCAACCAACCCACAATAGTAGGGATAAGGGATATCTCGAGGCTTATCATCTAGAAGCCTCGAGAAGCTTCTCTTTTCCCCCTTTTACCTAGGGTACTGCACTTATCCTTCTATTATAGAGTGGTTCTGGTAATAACCGCCTATTGACCAAGGGTAATAGGTGGTGGCACCGCTTGTGGACAACCGATGAAAAGTGGTGCGAACAGGGGTACCGCTCCCAGATAAGGGAGGATGAGCGGTGCTGTGAATTTGTCTGATAGACTGATAAGAAACCATTTAGTCTTCACTCCAGAAGCTAGGATTTCAGGGCAAGTAGGTATGTCAAAGGTCTTATCACATGATGGTGACAGGATTTTGGTATAACAATTATCAGAATATAGGACAAATTCCGTGGGCATTAAATAGTGTCTCCATTTCTCAAGAGCTTGCATAATTGCATAGAATTCCTTGTCATAGGAGGAATATTTTTGTTTTGTATCATTCAACTTTTCACTAAAATAAGGTATTGGTATTTGTTCTTTACTTAACACATCACCTATTGTTGTCCCACTAGCATCCATCTCTACTTGAAATGTTTTGTCAAAACTTGGTAAGGCTAAGACATGCTTCTTTGTAACCTTCTTTTTCAACAATTTAAAACTTGTGTCAACTGCCTATGTCCATCTAAAAGGTTGTTTATTTCACTTTATGATGTCTATCATAGGTGCACTAATTTGAATGAAATTCCTAGTAAATTTCCTGTAAAAACTTGCAATATAATGGAAACTTCTTACCTCATATGCACTCTTAGGAGTTGGCTAGTCTAGAATTGCTTGCACCTTTTTTGGATCCATTTCCAGTCCCTCTTTTGAGACCACAAATCCCAAGTAGACTAACTCTTTCTTCATGAAGTTGCACTTCTTCAAATGTATCAACATATTTTCCTTTTGCAGAGTATCCATGACCAACCTTAGATGTCTCAATTGTTCTTCTTTGCTTTGGCTATAAATCAAAATATCATCAAGATAAACTATCACAAACTTCCATGTGTATTCCTTCAAGACTTCATTCATTAACCTCATAAAGGTATTTGGTGCATTAGTGAGCCCAAAAGGAATCACCAACCACTCATACAACCCATTATTAGTCTTAAACGCAGTCTTTCATTCACCCCCCCTCTAATCCTTATTTGATGGTAACTACTCCTCAAATCTATTTTAGAAAAATACTTTGACCCACTCAAAAAATCCATCAAATCATCAATGCGGGGTAGTGGAAATCTGTACCAGATATTAATCTTATTGATTGCTCTGGAATTAGTGCACATGTTCCATCTGCCATCCTTCTTTGGACTAAGTATTGCACAAGGACTCAAGATTTCCTTCACCGTGCCTTTATCCAATGATTCATGTACCTGTCTTTTGATTTCTTCATTCTCTTGAGGAGTAAATCTATAGGCTTCCTTGTTTGGAAAACTTGCACCAGGTATCAAGTCAATATTGTGATTGATACTTCTCATAGGAGGAAAACCATTAGGTAGTTCATCCACAACTATATCAATAAAACCATCAAGTAGGTATATCATTTAAGTTTGTGGAATCAATTCAAAATCACCTTTGGTTTTCCAATGAGAGAAAAGTGTAGCTCTTATTCATTCTTGACTTCCTGCAACAACTCTTTTCCACTCATGAGCATAATGTTTGGTCCAAGGTCCTCTTTAGCTGCTCCGTCCTTCAATGGATGGAACACATGCTTCTTCCCATCCTTCTCCAAGGAGTAAGTGTTACTTCTACCATCATGGATGGCCTTCCTGGTCAAACTGCCAATGTCTCCCCAACAAGACATGACATACATCCATGGGTATTATGTCACATAGCACCACATCTTTGTATGTACCAATTTTTATCTCCACGTCACACTGCTCATTCACAAAGATCTTATGTCCTTTTTGAAACCAAAACACTCTGTAGGGAGTGGGGTGTGTCGTCCTTTCCAACCCCAACTTCTATACCATCTATGTGGATACCAAATTGTCTATACTTCCACTATCTATTACCACCTTGCAACACTTTCCTTGAGACTTGCACATGGTCTTGAAAAATCTCTTCCTCTGTAATGGATCATATACTTCATTTTCGTCCTTCACTAAAATTCTCCTCAACATCAGAGACTCCCATTCCTTAGGAAATTCTTCATTTTCTACCTTCTTATCTGATTCCTCTCGAGATTCTGCAACTTTGACACTTCTTTGAGTTGTTGGTTTGTTCCATGGACAATTCCAAGACTTATGTCCAATCTCACCACATGAGTAGCACTTGACTTCTCTACCTCTACCTATTCCTCTGGAACTAAATATTCCTTCTCTAAATCCTCCTCTCTATGGTGACTGACTACTGGTACCTTCTAGCTCATTTTTGGAGATTTGAATTCTTCCCCCTCTGTTAGAAGATCCTCCTCCTCTTACTGCACCTCTTCCTATGTTCCTCTGGCTTTGTTTTCTTAGCAAATTTTCTTTTACCCTTAAGGATGCTTGATACAAATGTTCAACAGACTTGAGATTCAACAAGATAATTTCATCCTATATCTCATATCTCATCCCGTTCAGATATCTTACTACTCTTCACACATCTTATTTTATCTTCCTAGCTCTAATACTTAGCCTAAAGAGCTCTTTCGAGTATTCCTTCATTGGTGTACCCTTTTGTATGGGATTCTGATGCTATCTAATGAGGGTTAATTGATAATATTTAGGCAAAAATTGACTTTTTATTTTATCTACCATCTTATCCCATTTTTTTTTTGACTTACGTTTCTTTTCTCTGTAGAATTGCAACTGATCCCACTAGATAGTTGCATTTCCCTTTAGTCTAGTGGTTGCAGATTTCACCTTCTTTTGGTCTTTAAATTATTCAAAATCAAGGTATTTGTCCATGGCATTTATCTAGTCCATGAGATCTTCAAACTTCAAATCCCCTTCATACATGGGTACTTCCAACTTATGTCTACTCCTAGCCTTTACCAACATCTTCAACACATTCACTTCTTTAGTGATCTCCTCTGGTGCTTCTTCATAGGATTCTCCTTCTTCACTAGAATCATTAGCCTTGTGTTGCCTCTTTCCATGGCTTCCATTCTAGCTATGAGCTCCCTCAACTCTCTTTGTACACCTACATTTGCAGGTTGTCTTTCAGGACCAACTCCAACATGGACGTCGCGTCCCCGTTTCTTAGGTGACATTCTTCTTCCACGTAAACTCACTCTGATACCATAATTGATGCAGGAAGGTGACCAATCTAATGCTTTAGGGACTGAATTTATGTCCAACAAGGACTTGACTAAATGCCCAAAAAGTGGAAAAGAAATGCCCTTATCCTTGTGTGGGAAAACAAATTCTTGCAAGGTCTCTATAGGATACACGTGGGGCTTGGTGGAATTCCTGCATGTCTTCTCTAAATGCCCGTAGGACTGGTGAGAATGTCACATACTTGTGTGGATGTCCACAATTCCGGGAAATGCATGCAATATTAGGAAGAAATGCCCGCAGGGCCTAACATATCGATAATAAAAACCATTTATCGTTGAATGATTAGTGAAACAATCATCCCTCAATCTCCTGATCACTTAGGAAATCAATAATCTCCACAGACCCAGATCAAAGCTCAACAGGTTCTCATAGTTATCAATTTTCCTTGTAGAGTAATTATCTCATTCATTGGTTATTGAACAAAGTTATCGGATATAAAATACAAAGAGCACACCCTCTCTATTATTTATTTCATCAACAACCTGCTACGACCGTCAATGATTACAATGCATACATGGATATATACAATTCATTAAGGCTTATGAAATCAGAATAGTCAGGATCTGCCTACGAAAGATAAAAACACTAACCTAATTGCTTTAGCTTCCTTAGAGAACCGAGGAACCATTGGAAGAGTGCCATTATTTCATCTATAACAGTTATAACAATGAACTTAGTCCAAAACAACATAATGAAAAAAACTTCATGACTTGTCGATAAATAAGGATCACTTCCAATCCTACTTTGGTTCCATATCCACGGTAGCAGATGCTCTTGCATCAACCATGATACAATATTTATTAAATGATATATTCTCCTAGTTGTTGGATTCAATCATAACATTATCATATATCATGGTAATTTTGGTTAGAGTCCAAGGTAGTCCTACCATACCCATTTTCCTTATATATCTATGTTTTAATCTATTCTCTAAACCCATAAAAAATGCCTTACTTGTTTGTATTGAATCCTAACTACCTATCTGCATTTTGATGGCCTTGGTCACTCAATGAAAGAATAAGATCTCACGTATACTTTAGCTTGTTCCAATTGATCCTTTAGGTTCTTGCTTGCTCCACTTTTTTGGTTATAATGATATCAATTGAAATAGTTGCATTGATTTGTCATTGGTGGTTGATGGATTACACTTGACAATTTTCAAACAGTTGTTAACATGATATATGGTAGTTTTAAAGAGTCTTTGGACAAATAATAAAAATTGTAAGAGGAAATGAACCTTTAAAAAATTCTTTTGACTTAAAAAATGCTTTCGACATAAATATAGAAGACAACAGCCATGAAACCCACCCATAATAAAATTATGGAACAAAGGAAATGTTAAATGACTCTAAATTCCATCAAGAGAGCAACATATCATTACCAGAGTTATGAAAAATTCCTCATTTGATTTTTATTGAAGGGATGGATTAAATGGACCCCAAACAAGATGGAAAATATTGTACACTAGCATTTATTGCGTTGAGAAGGCACATTTATACAACTCAAGTGGGGGGAAGTGTCCATCTACCACATAAAACAAAAGAATGCATGCATCAATGTGATGTAGCATAGTGGAGCCGAGGTGGGGGGAAGTGTCCCATTAAAATACAAAAAAATAAAAATGCATGCATTAGTATGTTGTAGCATAATGGTGAGAGGGATGAGTGTTGTAGTTTAGTGATAAAAAGTTTGTGGATTTGATCCCTCTCAGCGCTTTATATAAACAAAGTTAAATGGGTCTATACTAGTGGTTATTTTAGTTATTCCACCACCTATAATATACAATTATGAAAATCAATAAATTACCATAATTTGTTATCTCTAAGAGCTCCAATGAACATCAGGTTTACCACTATTATAGTTAACAATTCTTTTCGAATTATATATGCCCATGTTATTACTTCTCATGTCCATTTGGCTATATACAAACTTCTTATTGAGAAAAATATAATAAACTAAAATAGGTTGTACCAACAATTCAAGATCAAACCACATGTGAGGCATGCATATTATAAGTGCATAGGTCATGGAAACTGTGACCCGTGTGGTTTCTCCAAGGTTTGATGACGTTGTTGGAAAAAAAACAAGAAATTGTAATTCAAAAAATATATCATGCACGACATGTATGAGATCAACAATGCCATATTAAGGAATATGGATCATAAATAAGTTAGTTGTGAAATTTGCATGTACTATTAGAAATTCTATGTTTATGAATTTTATTGCAAATTTGGAAATTCCACCTCATGCTAAAAATTTCCTAAATCCAATCCCCGTGAACCTCAACATTAAGAGTGATATGAAGTATTAATTTAAAACAACAAACAATGGGCACAATTCCATCTCGCTTCAACCCATTAAACTATGAAACCCAATATAAAAGATACCAAACATATTGAACAAGTTTAATCCCTTAAGGTATAGTTTTCCAAGCATAAACAAGATTTGAAATAACTTTAATTATTGAACATTTATAGTAGTAAATATGTTTTATTCTGTTCAAGATGTTCTCCAAAATCACTTGACACTTTCAACCCTTAAACATGTGAATCAACATGAACAATACGTGATGGAAAGTACTTATAAAAAAGACAATGAAAACTAAAAAAACTACAATTTCAAAAGTATTGGACAGCTGGAAGCATTAGACACACATATACACCTAGATTTGAAGTGCATGTACATACCACACAAGCTAGGGAAAACCAAAAAAATCCTAACCATGACCAAAGATCTCCAACAAGCAAGCATCAAAATTAACAAGTACTTCTTGGCAATATGTTTCATTCGTTCCTCCTCTTTAATTAATATCCTCTAGGGTAAACCCTAGCTTCTTTTCCCCCTTACGGTGGAACCCTAACCCTAGAAAAACCTTGATTTTTTCCAAGAACCCTACCACTCAAGAAAAATAGAGAGGATGCAATCAAGAATATATGAGAGAGAGAGAGAGAGATGCACTACTCTCCTCACATATCTAATACAAGATGAATACATGAGTGAAATGGTTCTTTCCTTCCTCTATCTATATGATAGGTAAGGGAGGCCAACAATATAAAATGGGCCTAAACCTCTAAAATAACACATGTCAAGCTCTAAGGTGATGTCATCAACATGCAAGGCTTCAAGGAATGAATTTTCCATGATATGTATTTAACGCTCCTCCTCCACTGCACATGCCCCTAAAGTCTCCAACTATCCTCCTAAGCAGCGTGTTCCTCTGGGTCCACCACACCTAAATGGCACTCCCTCAACCCAAGCTAGCATAATTCAAGTACAAACCTCCATGCAAGCAATCTAAGTGTAGTTCCCATGCTATCTAGGGCTTAATGACTTCTTAAAATTGACAATATCTCCTCCTCCAAAGCAAAACGTCCTCTAAGAAAGCAACTTAATCTCCACATGGCCATGATGAAGAAGTCACCAAGTTGTCAAGGTCTCCAATACTCCAAGGAAGGAATGCCACATAAGCATCAAACAAGGTCTATCATGGCAAGACTAAGCAAGGTCCACATGTGCATGTTAATCAACAAGCGGTCAAGGATCATGCATACACCATAGGCCATGCACCCCACATCACATGAAGCTCCCCCAACTATGGTGTAAACACTTCCAGAGTAACCCTAAAAACTAACAAATACCACTTATTAATATTGAATAGGCCATGCTTGAATTTGTAAGGAATAGGAACAATAATGGCTTCAACAAGTTCCTTTAATCCAAGAACTAAGAGGCCTGAGTAGGCACCTAGACATTGCTTAAATGAAGAGAGGGATTCTATGAACAAATGCTAAGAAAATAATGGGGGAGGATTACTAGGTGAAGAGGACGTGAGGCCCATCATTTGGGTTTTATCCAATGATTATAGATATGCATAGGAAATTAAATACATGAAGTGTTACAAGTGGAAAGTG
>LPNX011231255.1:292489-331953 GCA_001517045.1 Pseudotsuga menziesii | reverse complement strand
GGAGGGAGGGATATGGAAAGTGAATTTGGACTTCAATCTCATTAGAGTCCCTTATAAAAAGGTAAGTCCCAAGGTGTTGTCTTGTTATATCTATCTATATCTATACACTACAATCTTCAATATGACATCAATGCAACTTTGATGATATATGTAAGTAGGTATGAGGCACTCATGCTCTACACATGCTACATTTGGGGATTGTCTCCATGTGCATGAGTACTTAAAACACCCTTCTCGTCTAGGGAGGAGGAAGATCATGTATGCCATGCATAAGCAAATGTAAAATGCATGCCATGGATCAGATATCAAAATTGAGTACATCACAATAGGTTAAAGGGATCCCAACACGTCCCAGAAGTGTCATTAAAAAATTGGTTATCATAAAAATGTTAAGTTTTATTTTGACGTTTCTAAAAAAACGCACAACTTATTTTAAACTTTCATAAAAAGGTTCATGTTATAGATTGCCTACCAAAGATTAATCCTGGTAGTTGGCAATTGGAAAATTAGTGCCACAGTGTTTGGCCAAGTCGCCTCCAATTTCTAGGATTTATGTACATATGCCATTGTCTTCAATTAATTATGCCATGGAACTCATCTGCGGGGTTTGGGTTTTATACATTGTATACATGTTGACCTCATATGGATAGATACCACATGATATATAAGCTATAGATAGATACCACGTGATGTATGCCCTGGTGTGTGTATGATGATATGGAAAGCTTGATTGTGTGTGTGGGGGGGGGGGGAGTTGTGAAATCCATTGCTAGCTATATTTACGTGTATTTGAAGTAATGACCTCTACATTAAGCTCATGTTTCTCCAATGTTTATAATCGACAATATCAATTTCTTGAGGTTCTTGAGGCGTAATTTGTTTACACATCAAGAAACAAATTCACATGTCAAGAAATTTGGTCCCTGTCTTTACTTGATAGATATCGATTTAAGATGGATCTATGATGGTTTTAATTTTTTTATATTTTATCACCCAACATTCATTTTTAATTAATTATCTATTTATTTTGGTAAGGTTACGTTACACTGTTACAACATCTACGTTACGTTGATTTAAAATGTTTTAATGGATATGAAATCCCAAAGGTTTAAACTGTTAGATTGCAATCAAGGTGTTAATTTTGTAGACGCAATATTTATCCTAGGAAAAACCCATTGGTTTCCATGCTTGTTTGATTCACCTTCCTCGGACCTCAAATCCCATTTGGGAGCGTCAAGCCTACCTAATTCCATTCCCCATTTCTATTTTTCATGTGTCTTATTTCAAGTTTTTGTTGTTTATAGAGGTTGATTATAGGTTTAGAGTGTTTAGATAGTTTGTATTTATTGGAGTCCGACCCTTATTTGTTTTTCTTTTGTTTTTTTTCAATATTATGGTGTTATTGATTTTTTTCATATACATAAATTTAATTGAAAATGTAATATTTTATGTAGCACATTATTTTTATAAAATGTATACTTTTTTCAAACTTTTCATCATAAAAATGCTACATAAATATATATCTTTCTAACTGAAATTAAGACTCGCCCTTGCATTTATTAACATGTAGTACACACATAATTACACTGAAGGCGTTCTTTTCTCTGAAGTCGGATTTGTAAAAAGATTTATGCACAATTTATTTTTAACAACCCGTTAAATTCTGTCAGGTAAATATCCCAACCAAAGTCGACTGCAATTTTAACTTAAATTCGTTTAAATAATTTGAAATGTGTGTTTTTAAATAACTAAATTAATGTTGGAGATGAGATATATTTAAATGTATTATCGATAATGAGGTTGGAACTTAAGGTATTAAGATTTAAATTCATACGGTATGTGTGTCCATGTTTAACAAAGAACTTATTTAACTTACTTTTAGATTTTAAATTTAAATTTTGGTTGTTTATCATGGTAATTTAAGAGCATGTTTAACAACTTTTATTATATGTAAGTTTTACATATGTTTGATTATTACTTTTAGGTATTCCATAGTAATTTAAGAATTAAATGTTTTCCTAAAATTAAGAATTGAATATTGATAATGAATGAACAACTCATTCTTCATAAATGAAACTAATTTTTATAAACTAAACTCATTATTTACAATTACACATTTATACGCATATAAAAATATATTTATACTTTTAAAGACATTTAGTTTTAGATGTTTCCTTTCTAATTATAGTGTGTGAAAAATCATATTCGAATTGCCAAGATCATGGTGTGCTCATTATTGTACTTCATTACTATATTATTTTAACTTATCTCACTTTTTATTTTAAAGGGAAACAATATCTATCAAATATGGATATACTCAACTAACTCATAGTTTTATGCTCATTTTAATATGATCTTAGTGAAAGCCATTATCATTGCAACCTAATCTTAGTTACATGATTATGGTTAATCGATAATGCAAATACCTAATGCATTATGAATGGTTAAGTAAATACAATGAAATATAAATCCATGACTCTAGCTTTGGTTGGTTTTCTTGGTTAAGGTTTTCTAGGGTAAATTTCGTGTATACTATGTCTAAATTTTTCATTGTTTCTTCTATTTTAAGATTATGTAAGAACTATATGAATATGTTTACCAAACCCTTCAAACATAGCCTCAAATCTTTAGGCTTTGATCCCAAATTTGGATATTTTGTAGAGAACGTATTTCGCTAACTACCCACAAATTTTCATTAAAAATATTGTGTTTAAGGGTTACAACCAAGACCTAAACCAAGCATGACAAAAACTAAAATTGACTCTAGATGTTTGTTTTTTAATTTTGGCTTTAAATACTCAAACCGCTAGGATTGGGTTTCCTTTAGCACTTGGGGAGGTGATTCTTAACTACATGGAACTAATTAAATAAATGCTTTGGATACCCCAAAAGAAAAGACGTAGAATTGAACGACGATGACCATTACAAGACCATTTAGTTTAAATATATGAAGTTTCATGTAATTGGGGCTTTTTGACCTTGAATGAGAGACATCTAATGTAGCTTAAGCCATGAGAAATAAGGAGAGAGTGAGAGATAAGGAGAGAGAGACATTACCTCTCTGTAATATGTATGGTTATGAGTATGTCAAATAATAAAAAACAGTTGATTTTGGCTCATGAAATGTCTATATTCTATTTTTTTTGAATTTATTGTTGCTTACATTATATATAGTGCACTCTAACAAATGTTGCATGTAGATACATCATTTTTGCATTATAGCAAGTTTGGTTCCTGCGTTAGTGAAGATGATAGCGTTTGGAATGGACTTTTTCCTAGTTGTAGTTATTTATGAATCTACAATAATGTGTGTCTTCCTTGTGGTAGTTAGAAAGTCTTGTATTGGTGTGGTCTCTTAAGAAGATAAGTACTAAACTGCCCAGGGTGGTGGCTAAAGGTGTAGCTAAAGGTTTGGATTCAGTGTTTAAAGATATTCGACTTGGTGGGATTGAAGGGATCACTTCTCCTTTCTTTATATATTTATTTATTGGATAAAGGAAGGATATCAAGCCCAAGGAAGGCGTAGTTTGACTGGATGGATTTATCGGTTTGATTAGCTTAGGCTGGGAAAAACCCAATGTCAATTTATAATTGTTGTTATTTGATGAATCTTCCATTAATTCTACTCGATAGAAATTCCAATTATATAAATACCTATGAAGATGAGATGAATATAACCAAACTTTAGATAAATTCCATACATATAAACATCTATGCAAATGAGATGGTTGGAATCAAACTTTGATAAAAATTGAGCCTTGTTTTCTTCTTCTTATGGTGTTGAAAATCTCTTTCCATGTTACTATGACTCATCTCCAAACTTGTGTTTTTTCATTTTCATTTATGACAAATATGTGAAAAACAATTAATATATGTCATATAGGTGTTTTCCTTTTTATTTAAGACAAGTAAGTTCGTTATTTTAACATTGAAAATTAATATATTACATAATGGTTGTTCAAATATTTGTTTTTCATATTTTTTTATTTCAAATTTAACTTATTTAATCAATACTTCTCTCACACTTGTGAGAAAAAGGAGAATTAAGCCTCTCCTGATCCTTGTATTATTTTATTATTTTTAATTATAATAATATATAATTAAATATTAACATTAGGTGTTAATAGTTTGTTAAAATACATGGTTTTTAAAATTTATTTAGATTCATCTAAATTTATCATTATTGGGCTAGTCATTTTGAGAGTTTTATTTTACTCAAAATCCTATCAATGACTTATCTTATATAAATTTATGTTATGATAAGTTAATGTTTTTTTAATTAAAGACAAAACCAGTTTCATGCTATTTGATTAGAATAAAAGAAAATCATTAAAAAAATATATGAATAAGGAACAAGTCTTTCGAAAGATGTAAAAAAAATGGATATCTCCATTAACAGCATATATAAACTATGAACATTTCTGACCTACATAAAAATAGGCTTGGTCATTCATGCTAACTAATAATAGGGATCAAATACTATTGGTGGCTTCATCAATGAAACAAGGAAGCTATCAGACTTTGTTAGAGGTGTATAGCGTGCTTATGTAGCGTTTAGACTACTTATGTAGTGATAAGTACATAATAAAAATGTTAATTGTGTTTAGTTCGTTGCTAACTTCATGTACATTTAATATTGAAGTGCCAATTTGTGATATCTTGAAAGGGATAAATTTAAAGTTGACCCTTCCTTGGTCTTTCCTACAAAAGTGGTACTTGATTTGTGATGGTACTTAGAGTACAATGATAGATAGGTCTACACCATGGGAAAACTTTAGTCCATGTACTTTTGGGGGATTTCTCAAAACACCAATTCGATTATAGTTTCTCTTTTTCACCAATTTCACTCTCCAACAACAAGCGATCAACTTATTATTGCACTTTTTTGGGGCAATTGCTAGTTAAGCCGAAGGATTTTATTCTACAAGGACGACTTTGGATGCCACATTTGAGTTACGGGATGAAGGCCATTTAGGTATTGTCATTTGCACTTAAATTGCACAGAAATAAAATACAACAACTTGGAGAACCTTCTAGTTATGGCTTAGTGAACTAAAAATAAACAAGTGGATTGCATGGAAGCATCTCCTATGTAAATGAGGGACCTAGGTCCTCATTGTAAAGAATAGTTGATTGATAAAAAAATATGCTTTCTACTCCATGGATGTCTCTTTCAATGGTTTTACCACATGTATCCTATGTTATTTCTGAGTTTGATGCTATGTTACGATCCTATGACCATGCAATTTCAAACACTTTTTGCATAAAAATATGCAATGTTACATTAAAATATGTGTAGCAGGTGTAGCAATTGCTCCATGAAGGTGCAATAATACGTTGATAAGGTGGTTGTTAGAGGGTAAAAGATGGCAAAAAATGAAAGATTAAATTGAGGTAGTATATATAAATGTTTGTAAATGATATGATCCTTTTAAATTTTGTGTTGCAAGCTGCAATGATTAAAAGAATATAGTGTTCTAAGTGTGTAGTTAATGTCTTATTAAACTAATACACAATAATTAAAGAACAAATGCTAAATAGATCTTGTTTGAATCTACCTTATACTCATACATATTGAGTCACCTCTTGTCACTATAAGGACAAGCTGTCATAAACGATAGTTTGAGAGAGAGAAGGTTAAAGTGCCATGGGATTAATTTTAATACACACAGCAACAAACCCAAGTCACCAAGTGGGAATATCTCATTAGGATAGCACTAATGATACTCGACCCGAATAAAAAATAGGCACCATAAAAGTCATAGCTCCCTCTAGCATACTTAACACTACTATTGACCTATCATCTAGGGTTTAACACAGTCATAGATCAGCTAGGATAGGGCACAACAATCCATGGACAAGCTAGGAGATATTATGTATAGTCATGGCCTAGCCAAAATAGAGACAACCCAATCCAAAAAGGATTCAAACAGTCACGACCTGCTAAGAGAAAATAACCATTGTCATGTCCAGCCCAAAAGGCATACAAAACAAATCATAGTGTCCAAATAGGATGCATCCACCAAACAGACTACATCCAACCTTTATTAGTTCAAGACATGATCAAGAATTGTTCAAGAAAGTGACGCCCAACTTATGAATGTTGTGACCTCCCTAAGCTGGGAAGTGACTGTGTATCCCCTATAGGGTTTGGTCGTGGCATGACCCAGCTCAACAAGTTCATGCATCAAGTTCAAACAACCTAACAAGGCCACGTTTCAAGTCTAGCAACCAGCAAAATGTAACGACTCTGTATAGGAAGCTGAAGGAGGCCACGACCTCAGCCCATGACCGACAGAAGAAGGTTGTGGCTCAGCCCTTGGAGGGTTCACACAGGTCGCAACCCAGACCTAGAGGGCATACACACTCACTGGACAATCACAAAAAGGCCACGAGTCAATTTTAGCAGCCCCAGACAAAGTAATGTATAAGCATCCTACAAACAGGAGTCACAACCAGCCTTAAAATCAACCCAGGAAAAAGGTAATGAGGTCACGACCTACTAAAAACATCAGGAGGAGATTCACGTGCCACTACAACATCAACAAGAAACCTAGATTTCAAGTCAAAGCAGCAATAGCCCTAGGTGTTAAGGAGGAGAAAGCTTGTCAAGCAAAACAATAGCAACAAACTCTAAAGCAGACAAAGAAACAGATCTGATTTTCTCTCTTATCCAAATGCTACATAGAAATGGAGAAGTGAAAACTAAATTTATAATCTTAACAAGCCTTCTACAAAGGTATCTTAGGTAACCCCCGTGTTTTAGGATAGTTACTAATAAAATAAAAATAACATTAGTTTGACTTAGAATAGGGTACTAAAGGTCATATGGTCAATAACAATAAAGAATTAAAATAAAAGTCATCATACCAAAGGTTCACACAATAAGGGTGCTAGGACTAAGTAAAAGATAAAGGAACATAAGTCAACTAAAGGGGTCATAATAACAAGGTAAGACAACCCTTATACCCATAAGACCACGGTTTGCGATAACTACTTTTGTATCAATCCAAAATTACTTAACAACACGCCACAAGGGTAGCCTGCATTATATCAATGCCAACCAATATAATTGCTAAAGAAATATGAAATATATATCAAATTTAAGAGAACAATATAAAGCAAAAATGTACCATTTCTACTAATTTCTTGCATACTAAGGACCAACCAAAATAGTCTGTAAATAATGCAATATGTGGTGGGAAAAACTTCAGAGTAGTGACTTCTCTAAAAATAAGATTAGCTTACAACAACAAGAATGATCTCCTTCTCCACAGCGTAAGTTCCTATCTTCCAAAGGGAAGAAAAAACTCCTTCATAATTATATTTTCTTCCCATTTATAGATATCTTCTCTATCCCCCATTCCCTTTTCTTCACCTTCTTTGGGTTTTATTTTCAAGAAATATTTTATTTTTTTAATTTAAATATTATATTATAGGAAATATTTCTTTCATAATAATGTCATCTTCAAATAATGGAAATGTCTTTAAACTTCTTCAACAAAATCTATGTTTCATGATATTGCAAATAATTTTCATTTAAATGGATGTTGAACCCAAACTCTATTATCTCTCATAATTCCAAAATATGTGCTACATTTACATCTTGTCTCATAATTCCAAAATATATGCTACATTTATATCTTGAACCAATATTTGTTGTTTAAAACTCACTGTCCTAAATCACATTTACCAGTCTTTGTCAATCTTACCAATTTGTGTTACCCTTCCCTGTGCATGCATACAAAAGATTCATTAATTACGCCGTAAGGAGTTTTTCTCCGAACATGTTCAGAAAAACACTGTTCATTTCATCGTCTATTCGACCAACCGTGCTCCTCTGCGTGTTCTCTTCGCGATCCAGTGGTTCTTCGTGTGTCCTCTTCGCGATCCAGTGGTCCTGGCACTTAACCCCCATCCCCGCGTGTCTCCTTCGTGATCCGCTGGTCCTCCGTGTGTTTTCAAGTTGAGTCTGTGTAAAACCTCCATGCTGATAGTCGGGCCTTCCGGATGTTTTGGAGGTAAAGGTTTTCGGCCGCTGCCCTACTCTGTCCTCCCATTTCGCCTGCAAGTTTCAATGTTGGCGTGTTTTCCACCTCTTTGTTGAGAATTGTTCATAGGCTTTGCCGTGACTGTTGAGTTGGTCAGAACCGCAGTTGTCTGGCGATTCTGGAGTGCTGTGGGAGATATCTGGAGAGCCCATCCTGTGAAAGAGCAGTGTTTTTTTCTCAGTTTGGCATTTATTCTGAATTTATTAGATAGCTTGCTATTCATGGAGGAGGTGGTTGAACATCTTGTCATGGCGACCGCCCCTCCCTGCTGCATAAATGGCGTTTATTGGTCACATTTAGTTTGCGTGGGTTTGCACAGAGAAGTTGCATTGTTTCTAGTTGCAGGAATTCTGATTCAAAGAGCTAAAGAACTAAAAAAACACAGGTACTTTGTTTTTCCACTGCGCGTGGATTTGATTATGTGCAATTTCATTTCTATTGCAAATTTGTTGTTAGTGTCAATCTTGTAGGCTTGTCTAGGTGTTGTCATATCTTCTGCCCTTTGCAAGCTGTTCATCAATTTCCACAAAACTTCCATTAAAAGAATCAGGCACCGTAGCTGGCCCGGCCACTAAACCACCATTCTCGTATAGCTTAGAATAATTCAAAACCCCTGAATCAAAAGTAGGGTTCAGCAACAAGCCTACGGTGCAATTGGCTATGAGGCATATAACTTATGTAGAGGAGGCTGCATTTTTCATGTCACTATCTGCAACTGTGGATTTAAGCATCGAATCCTGCAAGATCTTCAGTAGGAATCCGAGGAGGCGTATTCAAAATTGAAAAGAAAATACCTATTCACAACCTGCTTCAACAATTCCCTCTACTTTTGTTGTATTTCAGATATTGAATCTTTTCTTTGAACAGAACATCATATTATAAGGTGGTCTTGGATCATGTATCCAGATAGTGACTTGTTTGCCATGGTCTGTCTATATACTAGCAGTTTTGTAAGTTGTTGCTAAACTCTTATTGGTAGTATCTATTTTCAGGGTGACCTTGTTTCCATTGATGGTTGATCTTGATATTCACATCTACAATACGTTTTCTTTGAAGAATTTTTTGTTTTGAAATTAAACAGGTAAAGAAAAATGTTGGTTTATGCTTTTTCTTGTTTTAATATTTGTTTTTCTAATTATTTAAAGGGTATTTCAAGTTTCTATACAATGGCAATGACTTCTGAATTTCCAAATTATTTTACTTTCATAGAATAGGCCTTAGTTCTCTTAATACACTTTTATACGCAGAATTTACTCCATGTCAATTTCTTTCGGCATTCTTGAATATAAATATATTTGTTAATTATCTTGTCCAGGAATGGATGTGGGTATCTCATTAACGGAGGAAGCTTGTTGTTCAAGTTATGGGAAGAACTTTGTCTGAGTTTATGTATCTTCTCGCTTTGTTCCTTGCAGATCTAAGTTTTGAACTATTTATGGTCCACGAATACCCCTCTGCAACCTGAGTTCTTTGCACAAGATAGGCCCCGGTAAGTAAAACCCTCAGTGAAGAATGAGTTTTGAGTTTCTTGAATGTCTTGTATGCATGTGTTCTAAGTGGAGTTAAAACAACATGGTATATTCTGCGAAAATGTGCTTCCTTTTTCTCCTTCTTGAGTTAAGATGATGCGGCATTTTCATGTGGAATCTGGGGAATTCATGCCTATCTTCTAGTAAATCCTAATAGCAATAAAGGCACATGGAAACCGACAACCAATGAGTTTCCATAGTTGGGGACTCCAATGCATTCTACAACACAAGAGGTAGACTCCATCTCTTCTCCAACAACAAAAAATAACAAAAAGCGAAGCCAAATAAGTGTTTCCGCCCAAAACTTAGAAAGGGTAGTTGGAAATATAGATAATTTGGGAAAAGTTTAGCCTAACGGTGAACTAACACTGTGTGGGTTTGTAGCTCTACTTGGTTGTTTGCATGTAAAATAGATAGCAAATATCCCAGACACTATTTTCTTATAGCTCCATCACGTGCCCAGAGTTTCTTTCCTCGTTAATTCTAAGGTCCTCGGATTACTCGCTCGTTATGAGTGATGTTACCTTGTGTGTTGAGGAGGGCTCTCAGATGGTTGTGTTGCTATGTTGGTTGGTTGGGATTAAAAAATTTTGCAAACGAAGTAATTGTAACATCTCTTTGGTAATTGTAATTCCCGACTTTGGTAATTGTAACACCTTAATTGTAACATCACAAGTCATTTGTAAAATCATCTTTTTAAAATTCTTATGTGGTTAATTGTAACTTTTTAATTCACTTTACATTGGGCCTTTTTTTGAATTCCTAGGTTGGTAATTGTAACTTTTTAAGTTATCATACATTGGGAAAGTGGAAATAGTTTAAAATCAATTTTTGGGGCAATGGAGAGTGACATAAAAATACTATTCTTTTAAATTTTACATGGTCTAGGTGTAGCTTTTTCAATATATTTATCATATTGGTTAATTTCTCAATATACTTGAACAATCGAACTTGAGGTTCTTTGTTAATTTGGAATGAGCTTAAGCATGTTTATGCTCTATTTTGGTAATGTATTGAATTATTAAGATAATATTAAGTTGTATTGCTATTTTGGAAGGAGAGGTATTGACATTATTAAGATATCATTTAGGTTGTATTGTTATTTTGAAAGGGGAGGTATTGACATTATTAAGATATCATTTAGGTTGTATTGTTATTTTGAAAGGGGAGGTATTGACATTTGGACATTTTTAGGAAGTGGTTTAGTTTTTAGGTTAAGCTAAGTTACAAGTGTATTTAGTGATTTAAGTTTTGTGCTACTTTTGGTAAGATTAATGAAATTTGGTGATGTACATTTACAATTTAAGTAAAAGTTCGTAGCAACTTGTGAGTTGACTCTTCGAGTAGGTGTTTATATCTATGCAACTTGCTTATGTAGTTTCATTTCCCTAGGAGCGAGAAATATTGAAATGTTCTCTAGAAGGGGTGGGATTCCACCATCATAATGGGAAAAAAAAGTAAAATGATTTGAGTTCCTATTGCTAGCTAGCATCAAGTCTGTGATTTGACTCGTTGGGCACTTGTGAGTTGGCCATTGACTTATCACTAAGCAAACCAATTCTATATTTTGTGTGCCCAATGAGTGAGCAATATTTTAATATTATCCTTATGGGCGGGATTCCACCACCATCATCATCAGAAGAAGAAAAACGTTTTGAGCTACATTTTTCTTGATGTTCCTATTTTTTTAATATGGGTATGCCCACTCCGGAATCCTCAAAATTGCCATAGGAACTACTACCAGAACTTATTAGATCAAATGGGGTCAGCATACCATTGCTATTAACCTTTAGTAGGAAGAATGAATGAATTTAATTTAGACCTTTTCACTTCTAACTTTAGACATCGTTTGTAGGCGCATGGTCCAAAAATTGGACTAGTCATCTCTTTATTAGCCCTATTTTCCCCTTTCTTTCCATACTGAAAAAGGAGTATCTGACCGAATAGTATTCCCATTTATGCTTGCACGGTATTTTTTATGCCATAAGGCGTTCTCCCCTAGAGTTCTTTGGTAAACCACTGCTCATTCCGTTGTCTATTCAGCCCACCGCGCTTCTCCGCTTGTCTTCTTCGTGATCCACTGGTTTATTAGTTGTGCTGCTTTTGAATGCTGAATACTGTTCAGGAATTTACTTTTATCATTCGTTTAGATATCTTCTACTTATTGCTGAACAGCACTAAGAATTCTACTCAAATATTCAACTTACTCGAGTTATAATATCTTCAGAATCGTAGTGCAATTGGATTATGTGATAAATGAACCTAACATAATCAACTTCAACTTTTTAAACATGTTTTTTTCCCAGAATTTCTGTCAAAATTAGCTCATACCAAGGAAATTGTTAGACGACTTCAGCTAAATTCTAATCTACAAGTACTGGTATCTCTTACAAACCAAATAATAGGGTAGTGTCTCAAAACTACAAGATGGGTTTGTTTTTACATGGAACCGCTTTCATAATTCCCAATATTGTTGATTCTCAGAAAACAACTTTTGCAATAATTACCCCCAGCTACTTACCCAAGGGAGGCTTTTACATAGAACCACTCTTTCAAAATTCTCAATGTAGTTGTTTCTCAGAAAACAGCTTTTGCCACATTTACCTCAGCTTTTTACCCAATCCCTTATACCTAGAAGGGCTTGATAAAAGCAAGAATTAAAATCCAAAATATACTTGGTTCTTAAGGTGGAATTTACACTTTAACCGTAAAAATCCAGAATATTCTAGAGATTACAGGCAGCTAAGAAATGGAAAATATAGAATTCTGCAATTAAGAAACAATTGTATTTAAGGAAACCAAAATGGATAAACGATTAAAATTTGTTTGAAAGAAAGGGGCGAGAAGCAATATTCTGAAATTAATCCCAACATTTGCTATGAGAAGAAACTATATCAATGTCACTTTGGTTGCTAGGCATTAAAATTGAAAAATGTTCATTATGAAAAACTAAACTTAAAAATCATTGGTGGTATTAAAAATAGAACCAAGAGAGCAAAGATGCCAAGAGTTGCTTACCTTTATCCAATTTGTAAGCAGATGAATGTCTATGTTCAATGCATGGAATACATCTTTTAGATTTAGTGAACCTTCTATAATGAACATAACTATATGCACGTAGACACCAGACCAATGGAGTGCCCCTGTATTCTCTGGGTGCATAGTTATTTAAAGGTACGAGGGGAATTGCATATGTAGTAAGCTTTTGCAGATTTTCTTAATAGGAATAAAATAAAATAACAAGCTACAGGGAAAAAAAAGAAAAAGGTCAAAGTGTTTCGTGGAGTTTTCTTAAATTCCTTATGTCAACCAGCATTTTGACACACGTCGAAAACTTTTTATCTGTAAATGCTTGTAACACAAGTTGTGAATAGTCTTTATAGATTGCCTGAGGGAACCAGAAGTTTACACATAAGGAGGACGCCTTTTTTTTTTATTTCGGGACTTTAGAATCCATTCAGTGCAGAGTGCACTCTGCAAGTCATTTTCCCTTTTTAATTAATGGATTCTTATAGATTGGCTGAGGGAACCGGAATTTTACACACGAGCAGGAACCCTTTTTTAATTTCGGGGCTTTAGAATCCATTGAGTGCAGAGTGCACTATGCAAGTCATTTACCCTTTTTAATTAATGGATTCGAAAGTCATTCCAGTCCAAAGACCTTACAGTTATGTTATCACTTTCATATGAATCAAATCAATGTCCATAGAGTTCTGCCATGTTGAGAATAAATGATAAATGAGTAAGGCAAGTTGCCTATCCAAGAGGGTGCAAGAATAAGTTTTAAGTAGAAATTATGCAAAAAATTGATGTTTGGCATAGTTTTATAAGTTAAAGTTTCAAAGATAGTTTTCCATGCCCTAGAGGTTTTGAGGGTCTCTCTCTAAAACTTTCAAAAATCCTAAAACAATCTTAAAGAAAAAACTAAAACTGTGTCCCCTTTGGATTTTCCGCTTCACCAAACTCCAGTTAAAATGAAATTTTCTAAATTGTTTTGGATAAAGCATTAAGTCATAAGTAATTAAATGTAATAGGAGAGATGGATGATTCCACATGCAAAGTAAATAATAAGTTGAAATATAGACAATTGTACTAAAACTTATAATTGAACATATTTTAGAATTTTCACTTGCATCTTCAATGAAATCAAGTCACAGACTTGAATGCAACGCCGTTA
The DNA here is from genome assembly GCA_001517045.1 of Pseudotsuga menziesii. Classification (NCBI taxonomy): domain Eukaryota; kingdom Viridiplantae; phylum Streptophyta; class Pinopsida; order Pinales; family Pinaceae; genus Pseudotsuga; species Pseudotsuga menziesii. The sequence continues at coordinate 318,196 of LPNX011231255.1, read as the reverse complement.
GGCGTTCTCCTCTGAAGTTTTGTTCTCAACAACTGTAGATGTCGTCGTCCCTCCTGCAAGTGCTACTTTTACGCGTGTCTCCTCTTGCGCTGTGCATTTTGCATAGGTTTCCTGTATTTCCAACTAGGACAAAGCAAGACACCAACCGGAAACATTAATCAATTAAGAACTCGGGGATGGGGGTTAAGTGCCAGGTCCAACCATCAATGCTGTCACTTGTGAAGGAGCCCGAACTGGGTTCTAACCTTTACCTCCAAAATATCCGGAAGGCCGGACTATCAACACCGAAGTTTTATACTACCCAGCAAGAGTCAATTTGAAGACACACAGAAGACCAGCATATCACGAAGAAGACACGCGGAGAACCAGCGGATCACGAAGAAGACACGCAGAGAAGCACGGTTGGTTGAATAGACAACGAAATGAACATTGGTTTCCAAACAATTCTCTTCCTTCTATAGTCCAATGATTTCTAGAGAGCCGTGACTCTTGTCCGGCGATTCTAGATTGCCGTGAGGTGATTTCTTAAGAGCCCCTCATGTGAAAGAGCCCATCTTGTAGCAAGAGCCCGCTTTTCCCTTTCACTCTCTTTATGAGGCACACACATTTAGTTTGAATGAATGGTTCTTTTGCTGACATGGATGTGCCTATCAGCCTTCTTGTTATGCTCCTGATTCATATGTTTTTTGGTCTGTCACGAATTATTTCAGATAGATTTTCTGCCCTGTTGCTACAGGAATTATGAGAAAAGTCTACCCTTGGCAGACTTTATGCTTTTCTGTCCCCATTTTGGTTGGATGACTGGCATTCTCTGACTTTACAACTATTAGAGAGATCCCCAAATGTATCTGCATTTGCAGAATTCTTGTGCATTCTCAAGGTGATCTTAGAGAGGAATGTAACGAAAAAATGTGGCACTTCTTTGCAAAGAAGAGCCTTCTCTTCAATAGACATATTTGAAAGTTTGTTGAAGGGTAAATTTGCTATGGAGTTATTATGCAAATCTGAAGTAGTTATTGAGGATTGTTTTGGCACATTTCACAAAGAAAATAACTTTGCTTATGCATGGAATTAAAAAATTTATCGTTATTTTATGGAATTAAATAACTTTTATTATATTATGGTTATAAATAGCCAACAAGCTCTTAACCTAGGATAATAGACGCACCAACACCAAATTAGAGCTTCTGGCTCTTTGGGCAATGCTTTCGATTGCCATTCATTTGGGGCTCCCTCTCTTATCTGTATTTGGGGATTCACAGGTTATTATCTCATGGGTGAACAAAACTGCTTCATTGAACACCCCACTTCTGAGTCATTGGTGTGATGACATTCTTTCTCTGCTGCATCATGTGCCTTTAGTGACCATCAATCATATCTATCGCGAGCATAACTAGCAGCCTGACAGTCTCTCCAAACAGGCTCTTTCGTTGGCCCCGGGGCATGGGGAATTTTCTGAACCTTTAGATGGTATGCTCATTGATCATGGGATATTTCAGTTATTTTGGCTTGTGTCGGGATTTGCCCTTTCACTCTCTTTATGAGGCACAAGCATTCAGTTTGAATGAATGGTTCTTTTGCTGACATGGATGTGCTTATCAGCCTTCTTGTTATGCTCCTGATTCATATGTTTTTTGGTCTCTCATGAATTATTTAAGATAGATTTTCTAACCTGCTGCTACAGGAATGATGAGAAAAGTCTGCCCTTAGCATACTTTATGCTTTCCTGTCCCCATTTTTGTTGGATGACTGGGATTCTCAGACTTTACAGCTACCAGAGAGACCCCCAAATGTATCTGCATTTGCGGAATTCTTGTGCATTCTGAAGGTGCTCTTAGAGAGGAATGTAATGAAAAAATGTGGCACTTCTTTGCAAAGAAGAGCCTTCTCTTCAATACACATATTTGAAAGTTTGTTGAAGGGTAAATTTGGTATGAAGTTATGATGCAAATCTGAAGTAGTTATTGAGGATTGTTTTGGCACATTTCACAAATAAAATAACTTTGCTTATGCATGGAATTAAAAAAATTTATGGTTATTTTATGGAATTAAATAACTTTTATTATTTTATGGTTATAAATAGCCAACAAGCTCTTAACCTAGGATAATAGATGCACATGTGTTTTTTTAGTTCTTTGGCTCTTTGAATCAGAATTCCTGCAACTAGAAATAATGCAACTTCTCTGTGCAAACCCACGCAAACTAAATGTGACCAGTAAACACCATTTAGGCAGCAAGGAGGGGCGGTCGCCATGACAAGATGTTCAACCACCTCCTCCATGAATAGCAAGCTATCTAATAAATTCAGAATAAATGCCAAACTGAGAAAAAAACACTTCATGTTTCATACGGGCTCTTTCACAGGACAGGCTCTCCAGAAATCGCCCACGGCACTCCAGAATCGCTGGACACCTGCGGTTCTGACCAGCTCAACAGTCACGACAAATCCTATGAACAATGCTCAGCAAAGAGGTGGAAAACAAAGAGGTGCAAAACACGTGAACACTGAAACTTGTAGGCGAAATGGGAGGGCAGAGCAAGGCAGCGATCGAAAACCTTCAACCATCAATGTTGTCACTTGCGGAGAATCCCGGACTGGGTTCTAACCTTTACCTCCAAAACATCCAGAAGGCCCAACTATCAGCACAGAGGTTTTACACAAACTCAACTTGAAAACACGCGAAGGACCAACGGATCACGAAGGAGACACCAAGGGATGGGGGTTGCTTCTGGCTCTTTGGGCACTGCTTTCAATTTCCATTCATTTGGGGATCCCTCTCTTATCTGTATTTGGGGATTCACATGTTATCATCTCTTGGGTGAACAGAACTGCTTCATTGAACACCCCACTTCTGAGTCATTGGTGTGATGACATTCTTTCTCTGCTGCATCATGTCCCTTTAGTGACCATGAATCATATCTATCGCGAGCATAACTAGCAGGCTAACAGTCTCTCCAAATAGGCTCTTTCGTTAGCCCCAAGGCATGCGGGATTTTTTGGATCTTTAGATGGTATGATCATTGATCATGGGATATTTAAGTTATTTTGGCTTGTGCCGGGCGTTGCCCTTTCACTCTCTTTATGAGGCACAAGCATTCAGTTTGAATGAATGGTTCTTTTGCTGACATGGATGTGCCTATCAGCCTTCTTGTTATGCTCCTGATTCATATGGTTTTTGGTCTCTCATGAATTATTTCAGATAGATTTTTTGACCTGTTGCTACAGGAATGATGAGAAAAGTCTGCCCTTAGCAGACTTTATGCTTTTCTTTCCCCATTTTGGTTGGATGACTGGAATTCTCTGAATTTACAGCTATCAGAGAGATCCCCAAATGTATCTGCATTTGCGGAATTCTTGTGCATTCTCAAGGTGCTCTTACAGAGGAATGTAACGAAAAAATGTGGCACTTCTTTGCAAAGAAGAGCCTTCTCTTCAATAGACATATTTGAAAGTTTGTTGAAGGGTAAATTTGGTATGAAGTTATGATGCAAATCTCAAGTAGTTATTGAGGATTGTTTTGGCACATTTCACAACGAAAATAACTTTGCTTATGCATGGAATTAAAAAAAATTATGGTTTTTTTATGGAATTAAATAAATTTTATTATTTTATGGTTATAAATAGCCAACAAGATCTTAACCTAGGATAATAGATGCACCAGCACCAAATTAGAGCTTCTAGCTCTTTGGGCACTACTTTTGGTTGCCATTCATTTGGGGATCCCTCTGTTATCTGTATTTGGGGATTCACAGGTTATCATCTCTTGGGTGAACAAAACTGCTTCATTGAATACCCCACTTCTGAGTCATTGGTGTGATGACATTATTTCTATGATGCATCATGTCCCTTTAGTGACCATCAATCATATTTATCGCGAGCATAACTAGCAGCCTGACAGTCTCTCCAAACAGGCTCTTTCGTTGGCCCCGGGGCATGGGGAATTTTCTGGATCTTTAGATGGTATGATCATTGATCATGGGATATTTCAGTTATTTTGGCTTGTGGCGGGCTTTTCCCTTTCACTCTCTTTATGAGGCACAAGCATTCAGTTTCAATGAATGGTTCTTTTGCTGACATGGATGTGCCTATCAGCCTTCTTGGTATGCTCCTGATTCATATGTTTTTTGGTCTCATGAATTATTTCAGATAGATTTTCTGACTTGTTGCTACAGGAATGATGAGAAAAGTCTGCCCTTGGCAAACTTTATGCTTTTTTGTCGCCATTTTGGTTGGATGACTGGAATTCTGCAACTTTACAGCTATCAGAGAGATCCCCAAATGTATCTGCATTTGCGGAATTCTTGTGCATTCTCAAGGTGCTCTTACAGAGGAATGTAACGAAAAAATGTGGCACTTCTTTGCAAAGAAGAGCCTTCTCTTCAATAGACATATTTGAAACTTTTTTGAAGGGTAAATTTGGTATGAAGTTATGATGCAAACCTGAAGTAGTTATTGAGGATTGTTTTGGCACATTTCACAAAGAAATTAACTTTGCTTATGCATGGAATTAAAAAAATTTATGGTTATTTTATGGAATTAAAAAACTTTTATTATTTTATGGTTATAAATAGCCAACAAGCTATTAACCTAGGTTGAATAGATGCACCAGCACCAAATTAGAGCTTCTGCCTATTTGGGCACTACTTTTAGTTGCCATTCATTTGGGGATCCCTCTGTTATCTATATTTGGGGATTCTCAGGTTATCATCTCTTGGGTGAAAATAAATGCTTCATTGAACACCCCACTTCTGAGTCATTGGTGTGATGACATTCTTTCTCTGCTGCATCATGTCCCTTTAGTGACCATCAATCATATCTATCGCGAGCATAACTAGTAGGCTGACAGTCTCTCCAAACAGGCTCTTTCGTTGGCCCTGGGGCATGGGGAATTTTCTGGATCTTTAGATGGTATGATCATTGATCATGGGATATTTCATTTATTTTGGCTTGTGCCGGGATTTTCCCTTTCACTCTCTTTATGAGGCACAAGCATTCAGTTTGAATGAATGGTTCTTTTGCTGACATGGATGTGCTTATCATCCTTCTTGGTATGCTCCCGATTCATATGTTTTTTGGTCTCCCACGAATTATTTCAGATAGATTTTCTGACCTGTTGCTACATGAATGATGAGAAAAGTCTGCCTTTGGCAGAGTTTATGCTTTTCTGCCCCCAATTTGGTTGGATGACTGGAATTCTCCGACTTTACAGCTATCAGAGAGATCCCTAAATGTATCTGCATTTGCGGAATTCTTGTGCATTCTCAAGGTGCTCTTAGAGAGGAATGTAAAAAAAAAATGTGGCACTTCTTTGCAAAGAAGAGCCTTCTCTTCAATAGACATATTTGAAACTTTGTTGAAGGGTAAATTTGGTATGAAGTTATGATGCAAATCTGAAGTAGTTATTGAGGATTGTTTTGGCACATTTCACAGAGAAATTAACTTTGCTTATGCATGGAATTAAAAAAATTTATGGTTATTTTATGGAATTAAATTTTTTTTATTATTTTATGGTTATAAATAGCCAACAAGCTCTTAACCTAGGATAATAGATGCACCAGCACCAAATTAGAGATTCTGCCTATTTGGGCACTACTTTTGGTTGCCATTCATTTGGGGATCCCTCTGTTATTTGTATTTGGGGATTCACAGGTTAGCATCTCTTGGGTGAACAGAATTGCTTCATTGAAGACCCCACTTTTGAGTCATTGGTATGATGACATTCTTTCTCTGCTGCATCATTTCCCTTTAGTGACCATCAATCATATCTATCGCGAGCATAACTAGCAGGTTGACAGTCTCTCCAAACAGGCTCTTTCGTTGGCCCTGGGGCATGGGGAATTTTCTGGATCTTTAGATGGTATGATCATTGATCATGGGATATTTCAGTTATTTTGGCTTGTGGCGGGATTTTCCCTTTCACTCTCTTTATGAGGCACAAGCATTCAGTTTGAATGAATGGTTCTTTTCCTGACATGGATGTGCCTATTAGCCTTCTGGTTATGCTCCTGATTCATATGTTTTTTGGTCTCTCACGAATTATTTTAGATAGATTTTCTGACCTGTTGCTACAGGAATGATGAGAAAAGTCTGCCCTTGGCAGACTTTATGCTTTTCTGTCCCCATTTTGGTTGGATGGCTGGAATTCTCCGACTTTACAGCTATCAGAGAGATCCCCAAATGTATCTACTTTTAGTATTATGCCAATTTAGTATTATGATTATTGTCTTATATTACAAGTATTAGATCAAGAAGGATATCAAGAGTAGTTTGATATATTTGAACTAATTATATAATTTTGATTCAATTTTTTGAGTAACACATGATAGTCAATCTTTTGAATAACACATAATTATACAGTGATGACACACAAGAAAAAAAATACCTGCATTGAGAGAGAGAAGATAGTCAAGCCCTTTGTTGACTTGTGCATCACATCGTTAGTTTGAATCTCCTCCCTATACACTGATGGAAAAAAATGCAAACCTAGATATGGAAGATTAGAGGACAAATAGAGTGTGTTGCATCAGAAAAGTAGAACGAGGGTTGTATTGAAGCGACGAGAATGGGACTCAATAAAACATAATGAGGATCGTAATGAGACAGTCGGTTGACCAGAAGGGATATGTCGAGAAGGGCCAAAGTATCGAATAAATTCCTTGCTGGATCATACCTCTAATACACTTTAAGAATTTACAACCTAACTTTGCATAGTTCCATTGCATGCTTTTCTTCTCACATTATATTAAAAAAAAAAAACTAGTGTCTTTCTGTCAATGTTGTACATTCTACTCTTCTGCCTGCTATAGTTTCATTGTACGTATGGCATGGTTGTATGTCACTCGTACAATAGTATATATATATACATATATGTATATATACACAAAACAAAATTTTCATATACTTACACGTTTGTTTCCTCTTGCTCTCAGTGTTTTCCCCGCATAATGGAGGCACCCTTGATAGAAAATGTGATATCTTCTTTGCTGTCTGGTTCTGTACATCTTCAACCACTTCTGTAGGTTTTTTCACTCCAGCCATTCGGACCAACAAATGCAACTACTCCACGTTTCCGAATTACTATCTCTGATGGTAACAACACACACCAGACTTTGCTCCCAACTACCTTCAACTCCCTCATATCAAATGGAGAACTCCAAGAAGGCTCTGTCATCAAGCTCGCCAAGTGCACCTGCACCGTCGTCCATAATAACACGTACTTTTTCTGCCCATTATTTTAAGCCCTCTCTTAGGTAGCTTAGCCTATACATTTTTACCTACCACCAACATCATCAATTTTATAATACCTTTACTAATTCTTGCCTTTTTCTCCTACAGGACTATTACAATACTCGATCTTGAACTGGTCCACCGCAAGCTTGCCCTTGTTGGGAGTCATGTTCCTCTTTTACTACCGACTAGCTTTAGCATTCCAATTGGTTCATCAACTAGCCAATCTAGTCGCCCCATAGAAGAAAGCGATGTTCACTCATCCCAAGCATCAAATACACCAATATCCATGCCAACTACTGTAATTCCATTCAAAGCACTCAATCCCAACTATAAAAAATGGTGCATCCAAGGTCGCGTGCTTGCCAAGATACCCATCCATGAATACACCAACCAACGCGGCCCAGGGACACTATTTGGCTTCGACCTTATTGATTGTTCTGGAGAAGAGATCCATGTCTCTGCCTTTAACAACTTTATTGACACCTTCTATTCCCTTGTTGAAATCGAGACAGCGTACACTATCTCGAATGGCACAATCAAAACAAGCAACCCTTCATATAACCATTTGAACAACCATCTTGAGATTGTCATTTCATCTATGTCGACCATCCACCCTTGCCTTGATGCATTCCCCTCCATTCCTTTACATTCCTTCCACTTTAAAACAATCAATGACCTCCAAAGTTTACCTTCAAATTCCATGGTTGACCTGATTGGCCTTGTTAGCTCTGTCTCACCTACATCTACAATTCGAAAAAAAGACGGTTCTGAAACAAGTAGGAGAACCGTTTGCCTCAGAGACACATCCTGTTTTAGCATTGATGTCACACTTTGGGGTCATCATTGCCACACTGAGGGTTCACATGTCGCTTCACTATACTCCTCCGACCCACCACCTTTCCTTGTGTTAAAGGGTGGCCATCTTATAGATTACAATGGTAAAACAATTGGAAGTGTTCCCAGTAGTACCATCCTTATCAATCTAGATATTGAGGCAACCCATTGCCTTCAAAAATGGTACACTGATCATGGATTTCACGCTGCATCGCCATCCTTGAGCTACAAATACATAGGCTCTATGTCTCGAACACACCCATCTAAAACAATCTTCGACTTGCAAAGCATGCAACCCTCTGATAAGAACCTATGGTTCTTTGGGAACGCTTCCATTGTTGACATTAACATGGATGAATTCCACTTCCTTGCATGCCCTCTCTTTGTTGATGGCGTTCACTGCATGAAGAAAGTTGCACATAGAGATTTCAACACTTGGAATTGCAGCAAATGTGATGGTGAATTCACAGAATGTGACTACAGATACATTTTAAAGCTTTCCTTGCAAGACCACACCGGCCAGATCAACGGGGCCATATCTTTTGATGATGCAGCCAACAAACTACTTGGTGTCTCTGCAAAGGATTTATGCCTGCTAGCCATTGAGCCCTCAGCCATAAAGGATCTCTCTCTACACGTAACTTCGCGCCGATACTTGTTCACCTTGTCCATTAAGATGGAGACTTTCAACTCCAGTACACGCTTGAAGACAACCATTGCCAATTCTGAAGAGCTTCCTTATGCTGCTGCATCAACCAAGCTCCTTGAAGAAATATCTGCACTCACTACTCAAAGCCATCCTGTTGCACGTCGTCTCTAACCTCCCCTTCATATACTCCACCCTCAGTTATTCCAACCACCACTTTTACTCACCCTTCAACATCTTACTCTTCCCTCAGTCCTTGCTTCAACACATCGTACCCTACAATACACCATCCCATATCTCCAAATGCATTCCACCTCATCTCAACCAAATTATGTTTCTTCCACTTCATCATGATCACTATATCCCCCCACTCCGCTTTCCTTCCTTCATTGCTTGTATATATACTTTTCCCTTACTTTCCTGTCTTTTTTCAAATATCTGCAATGTAATTAGCTACTGTAAATTTGGTGCTCACATGGCAGATGTGTTATCGTATACATTACATGTTTATTTTTAAAGCACGCCATACATATCTATCCATGCAGCATTTCACGTTTTCTTACATTTATACAATGTTTATTATGTCATATATGTGGATTTCTTTTTTCTACTATGCTGCTCCTTGGTTGCTTTTCACATACATACATGCTCCACATACATCACAAAAACTGCTTTTTACCTTATTTCTTGGAAAAACTTTCGCAATGCGTTATTTTCTATATGTAGACATACCTTCTTATTTGTACTTTGCATATCTTGCTTTTAATGTACATGCCTCGACTTTTTCTTTCAATTACACATTTATAACATTTGAAATTCCCATCAATGTCTCCTCCAGGTTCAAGGAAAACTCATCTTCAACAACCCATGTTGCCCAATACTACACGTGACCAAATAAATGCATGTAGAAGGCTTCTTTATAGCCAAACAAAGGACCGCCAAAATGCGCATAGACATCTTACTTATCAATCTAGGAGTGGAAACATCAATGCTTCAATCAACCCTACCCCAATGCACACATCCACTACACCCCTGCCTCCAACCACCCCCTTGCCAGATGGTCATGCTTGCTTTCTTAACCGACTTTCTCGCCTCCACCCACTTCATGTTTGCTCCATATGCAATGAATCATATCCAAAAATGAAAACAAAGTTCTCAAGTGGAATCTATACATGCTCTCGATGTAGTAATGAGCGACATGGCCATCGCTTCTCCACAGATAACAACATGGATCCTGGAAACCAACCAATTGAACTTACACACTTGACTCAAATAGAAGAAATTCTAATTGCCCGAGTCAATCCAATACCTCAAGTTACGCATGCACGTGGTGGCCAATACAAATACTCCGGCCATACTATTAGCTTCCCACAAGATATCTCCGCAATAGCCACCTCTCTTCCATGCCTCTTAGCAGACTTGGACATCCTTGTTGTTCGCAAATTCAATGCTACAAACAAGCCTTATGAATTCATTTTTAGCCGTTCAAATGTTCTAGCTGCATTGGAATTCAAAATCTCCAATGACCCGTATTATAAGGATGCCCACCTTGACCACCAAGCATTACATGCTTTGCCACTTGAACCCACAGATGTGTCCTCCCTTCTTCACCATGCCACAACCCCTGGGCCTGACCTCCAACTACCCTCACCCACTACTGATGATGCAACACCTTCAATGTCATTTCCAACAAGCATTGAAACCTCGTCCTTTGTTTTTGCACTCCCAGATTCTCGCACTGAGACTGAAGAAATTAGGCAGTTTGCATCTACAACCCTACCACCCCTTCAACATCAATTGATTGGCCCCCCATTGGTATTTCTCCAATAAATGAATACAATACGGAAGGGCTCCTCTCAATGGCATTCCCAACGCCATTTCCCACAGGGGTTCCTATGCTAAAACAACCTCGTCTTTACGAAGTCTCCATGCAAGAATATGCTTTGCACCTTATCCGATTCTATGATAATAGGTTTTTCGAACACGCTCGCTTCCGCTACTACTTGTACAACCTTATGATGCGCCATCGTAGCCAGGCTACCGCAGCTATTTTTGTTAAATGCAACCTAGCAGACACCCTCCCCACAACTGTCTTGGCTTTGCGCACACAGCTCAACCAAATGCCAAACTCTCGTGTTGCTGATCATGCCATGCAGTTTGGCTCTGCTCTGCATGGCACCCACTCTTTTTGGAACAAACGGCGAGGTGAGTTGTGTGATATGATCACCCAGCTTGGTATCCCAACTTTTTTTTTACCCTCAGTGCAACTAACACCAAATGGCATGACCTTCACATGCTCATGCCTTCCCATCCTCCCACTTCATTGCCTTCACAATTCCAATGGAGAATTCATAACATTATAACCAATCCACATACTACGTCTCTATATATGCACCATAGATTCACCATCTTCCTTGAAGAGGTCCTGCTACACACATTCAAGAAAAAAGATTACTGGTGCAGGTTTGTTCCTCTCACTCTTTGCATTTTATTTCCTTTTACTACTTGACATTTCAAATTTTTCCCTAACTTTGTGTTTTGTTTTTGCTTCCCTTCTTAATATAGGTATGAATGGAAAAACCGAGGTTCTGCTCATATACATGGATTCCTTTGGTTGGAGGACGCACCCAATATGGACAGCCTTGTTTGGAATGATCCCCTCGCTGTTGATACTACAAAAACATACTTTGACAGCTTCTTAACAGCATGGAACCCTCGTCCCGCGCACCTTCATGTCTCCACCTTCCATCGAGCATCTCACCAAGACCCTTGCACACTTGCAGCATCCTCCATACGTGAAGGAAACCAAAATGATGACTATGAAACCCTTGTCAATTCTGTGCAACGCCACACAAAATGCAATGAATTCTCTTGTCTTCGCAAAAAAGGCACAACCCTCCTTTGCCGCTATGGTTTCCCTTTTGAACTACAAGAAACATCTTCTATGTTCATTGACAGCTCTGGCAAAAAAAAATATACCCCCTCTAGAAATGATGCGCTTCTAAACGTACACAACCCTCTTATGCTCTCAGTATGGAGAGCTAATGTTGATTGCCAGCTTGTGCTCTCGCGCCATGCTGTCCTCTCATACATTTCAAAGTATGCTTCGAAAGCAGAGAACAAATCTGAGAGCTACCATGACATTCTAACACGTATTGCACATGCCGCCCCTGCAGAAGAGGGAATCTTATTACCTATCCGAAAACTATTGTCCGAAACCGTGGTTGATCGAGACATTGGAGCACAAGAAACCTGCCATATGCTACAAAAACTTCCCTTGACTCTTTGCAGTCATACATTTCTTTCCCTGAACACCTCCCAGACCATTTTCAAACGTGTCTCGCTAGACGTCCCCAACACCCCCCCGCCAACCAACTTCATTTCCGCATACATGCAAAGACCCCCTTCGCTTGAACACCTTCCCCTTCTCGAAGCTTCCCGCTCTTGGTCCTTTTCTGCACGTAGGAAAAAATGTCAATGGAAGCTCCACAAACCGACCAACATCATGCGTGTCCTTCCTCTTTTCCTTGACATCCCTCCTTCCACCTCTCCTCTTTATGTAGATTTCTATTGGAGTGAACTCTTACTGTACAAACCTTTTCGCAATGTGCCAAAAGATATTGGCTCCTCAGACTTGGAAGTTGTCTTTGCATGGGAATCGTTTCATGGGAGCTACAATGCCTGGCATGTTGACCGACAACCTTCACCCCCTCCAACTATTTCTGTTGATACACCTCCCCCTCATGAAGATCATCCTCCCTGCTCTATCAACATGTCAGAATGGGAACTTCTCTCTCAACTCCACCCTAGGAACAACCTACAACTTGATGATCTTAACATGCTTGGTCATCGCGACTTTGACACCAATCACAATTGGGGCCACATGCAGATACCTTTACACTTGCAAAACTCAGCCATCTCATTTCTTGACTTGAACCGCTCATCAAACCAACTAGAACTACAACCTTTTTCAACTCCTGCTTCTCCTAATTTCTTTTCGCCAACACAACGCATAGCCTTTGAAATTATTATGTCCCACTACACACAACACACTACCACAAAACCATTACGTATGATCATCCAAGGAACTGTAGGCACAGGAAAATCTTACTTAATTGGATGCTTGCAAGCTACCTTCTCTTCATCATCTACAAATAACTCATCCCCTCTTCTCCTGCTTGCTCCAACTGGCATCGCGGCATTTAACATAAATGCCCTTACAATACATGCTGCCCTTCGGATACCAATAAATACTATGCTTCCTCTTGAGGGCCAAGCCCTTGCAAACCTTCAAGAATGACTCCTCCATATACGCTATGTGCTAATTGATGAGATGAGTTTCATTGGACCAAAGCTCTTATCCAACATTGACTCTCGTCTTCGAGAAGCATTCCCTTCCCATCGAACTTCCCCTTTTGGAGGCCGCTCTATCATCCTCATAGGTGACCTTGGTCAACTTCCACCTATTAAAGATATCCCCATGTATGTAGGAGCATCACATGGAAACACACTTTGGCGTACCTTTGACACATTCATAACCCTCTCAATGGTTTTTTGTCAACAAGGAGATGACCCTTCTCAGATTCAGTTCCGCCAACTTCTCCTCAATCTTAGGAATGCAACACCAACTATTGCCGATTGGACCCTTCTTATGTCAAGGACATCCTCTTCCCTCTCTCAAATTGAGAACCGCGTATTTGATCAATCCACCCATTTGTTCTCAACTAACAATTATGTTGCCTTACACAACAAACAAATGCTTAAACAACTAAATGTCCTGATTGCATTATGTTCTGCAGAAGTTAGGAAACAAACACTATTGCTTGCACCCGAAGATGAACAATTAGATATGGTCATACTCCTTGTTGTTGGTCAACAAGTTATGCTTACAACAAACCTTTGGGTTGAGGCAGGTCTTGTTAATGGTGCTCTTGGTCAAGTTGTTTCAATCTTGTACAACACCGCCACTACTCCACCTATGCTTCCTTTGTTTGTTGTTGATGAATTTGTCAACTACAAAGGCCCACCATGGGATGCTTCTAACCCTACCTACATCCCAATCCACCCTTTAACAATAGGTTCTCATAGACAACTTCCCCTTCGCATGGCTTGGGGTTTAACAATCCACAAATCACAAGGAATGACCTTACAGAAGGCAACAATCGACATAGGAAACATTGATCGACAAGGGATAACATTTACTGCAGTTTCAAGAGTTAGACAACTCACTGACCTACGCATAATGCCATCTTTTTCTTTTGCTCGCTATGCACGTATGAAGGATAGCCCTTCTGTCCAACGAAGAAAACAAGAAGAAACTTGTATTGCCTCTAGATCAATTGCACCACACATTGCTTAACATAGTTGCTCACATATGCTTACACCCATGCATTGCTTCCCACACCTCTTCTCAGTTACACAGAAAATAATAAACAAACAACACCATAAAAACCAAATACTATCACTTTTCACTTGCTAAATACCAAAACAAAACAACCTCACCTTCTTCCCTCCCCCCATCCACCCCCCAAAAAAACACTCTTGCACTCATGCATATATTTCTGTTCATTTGCTTCCAACATCTTAACTTCGTTTTGTTTCATCTACTTGAATCTACCATAACATTACACTTACAACATTCTTTTCTCTCTACAATAGAACAAACAAAAAAAAGAACAACAAAATGTCCATTACACAAGTTTTCAACTTTTTTTCCTTTCATCTATGATATGAATATCTTGTTGCTTTTCTTATTCGGTACTATGGAAGAAAAAAATGTTAGTATAGCAATTCAATTACAAAAAAAATATGTTCCTTGCTTTACTCTATATTATTTGAACATGTTAAGCTTTTAATCGCTCTTTTTTCTCTCTTCCTGGATCTTCAACAACAGACATGGACATGCAATACCTGAACACCCTTGCTGAATTCTGCAAGCAAATCAAGGAACAACAAGCATCGCTGCAACAAATTGAAGCACGCTTCCAATCGAATTCAAACATCCCACTGAATTCAATTCACCCTACTATTAAGCTTCTCTCAGAAATAAGAGCCTTCCTTCAACGCATGATCCATATGCATGAAAGGGACACCATGCACAAGATCCGCAAAGACTTAGTATCCCGCCACCCTTGTCTTGCTCATTACATAAACATTACATGGTGTTGTCGTTGCCATAATCCCTCTTGCATTTATGACTAGACCCTCCTCCTTCCTTGCAATTCCTTTTCCCTCTCCTTACAACCTAGAAACCTTTCTTCTTTGATTCCCACACGTTCTTCAGTTGCCATTACTACCATTCACTTGTACGTACTACCTTGTCCATAACCTATGCTTTAATTGAATAGATGTATTAGCCTTTTCCACACATGGAATGCACAACCATTGTACATATTACATGCTTCCACTACTACCACAGTACATGTACATTTATTATATTTTCTTTCTACTTGCATGTAATGCACCTCTCTAAAGTATATACTCTATCAAACAGACGCTTCTTTTATAAATACAATGCAACAAACTCTATGTAAATAGAAACAATTCACATTATACTAAGTTCTTAACTTCTGTTGTATATTTAATCCATGTATATATTTAGCTTCTACTTCTTGTCATTACACATATGTATATTCTTTTTTCCATGGACTCCCTATACTTGGTTTCAAAGTAAATATGTTGTCCATTTGTTACTTCTATTCAATTTAAACTGTTTGGACATTAAATTGGTTTCAAATATTCACAATTCTCATTTTGTTTCAAATACTCTCTTATGATCAGAGAAACAATTCACACTATACTGTATGTACATAGAAACAATTCACAATATATACTAAATTCTTAAGTTTTGTTGTACATTTATCCTGTCCGTATATTTACCTTGTACTTATTGACTTCATACCTATGTCTGTTTTTTCCCCCATCATGTCCCTATACTTGGTTTGAAAGTAAATTTGTTGCCCATTTTTTAACTTCTACTACAAGTATACTATTTGTACATTGAGTTGGTTTCAAATATTTGCGATACTCGAATCGTTTCAAAATACTCTCCATAAGAGAGTATATGGTCTGTAAATAAATAACTGTTGCAACAGTTTGTTAGTCGATTTTTTAATTTACTAGTACGGCTACTTCATCTGTACTTGTCCTCTCCGGTTCCCGCCAATGCAAGCTTCCTTTGTGGCATGCAAAGCATCCAACTCCAAACTAAAAGGTGCTGTCCTATCTACTTTTCTTTCCATGCTATTTGAACATTTTATACAAGAAGAAACAAAAAATTACTTTATTTTAGCCACCCTCCCCTTAATCGCAACAACCGAATACTATATTTATATTATAGTTCATTGTTCTTGTGTTGTGTGCTACTCTGACAGGTTATCATATCATGGTGGGGAGAAGGAATCCATTGTTACCCGAAGCAATAGCTTCTCTCGGTTAAAAAACAGAACTAGGTATGATAAATTCAGCAAGCTCATTGTCACTTTTACTTTAAATGCAAATGTTATAGTTGCCATGTGGCTCCTTACTTTCTCTTTCAAGTTGTTACTTAATAGTGTCCTAAAGACATGAAACATGAATTAGAAACTGTCTAATATCACTGTTTAATGTATTCAGATCCAAAAGGGGATACATGGAGGATGGACCATGAAATTGATACTTCTCAGCAGATACAAAAAGAAGGAAAATATGTTGTTTCAGCTGTAGCAACTGTGCTCTCTGATATTTGTGGACCAGGTGAATGGATGCCAATGTCAAAACTTCATTATGAGGTAAACCTTCTTTCTCCCACATATAAGTCTTGGATGAAGCCTGTTGTTTTGTAGTATTTTATTTTATTTGTATGTGAGGAAAGGACACCCTGTAGCTTGTTAAAAATGGAAGTGTGTTTATGGATGCAATGGTTCTCTACTTTGGAGACCTCTGTGTGTGTTTTGAATATATCAGAATTTACATTACTAAACAATAGCACATCGAGAATCTACATCATTAATCCAAAAGATCACACATACAGATACCCCCACCTACAACCCCC
Organism: Pseudotsuga menziesii; assembly: GCA_001517045.1. Classification (NCBI taxonomy): domain Eukaryota; kingdom Viridiplantae; phylum Streptophyta; class Pinopsida; order Pinales; family Pinaceae; genus Pseudotsuga; species Pseudotsuga menziesii. The sequence goes on along the minus strand of LPNX011231255.1, from coordinate 301,453 downwards.
CGCTCTTTACATTACTAAACAATAGCACATCGAGAATGTACATCATTAAGCCAAAAGATCACACATACAGATACCCCCCTCTTTACATATTTGATTAGGGCAACCATGTCTGCTTTGGCTCCAACTTCAAGATAACATACATTTTGATGGAGAGTTGTGTAGCCAACTTTGTTCTCAAACCCATTAGTTATCCTAGATGGACCGGATCAGTTTTCTCGTGGAAGCTTGATAAACCCATCCCTTTCCTTAACAAGGATATCCCTGTTAGGCTAATCACATCCCACTCACTCCTTCCTGTCTATGAGATCATCCAATATTCCAAAGATGACCGTTTTCCAATGTAGAGGGGCAACAAAAGGAATACTGTACTCTTCGGTAATCTGTGCCCCAGAAGGCAGTAGTCCTGTTTGTTCGGTTTGATAGTAAATGTATATTCATATTGTGTCCACAAGGCATTTTAATCCTTTGATTGTTGTTCGTGCATCTAATTACTTGACCAAAATCATTTTGTCAAGTTTGCTATAACTCCCAAGTCCAACAAGTGAATACAACTGTTTGAACATTGTTGTACTCTTCCTTTCTCTGCTGAACATGTTGTAATTGTTATATTCTATTGTCCTCGTATTTGCTTTACTCTTCCTTCCTCTACTGAACATGCAGTAACAGTTATATCATGTCATTCTCATATTTGTAATTCTGATACCTATCACATGCGATCAGTCTGGTAACTGACCACAAACAATAATGGAAATTTAGGATTATATCCTTCTGCTGTGAACCCAAATTATTATAGTATCTGTTTAGTACTAAAAGAGATTGAAATTCAACTTATACTTTTGTTGAATCAGAAAGCTTTGTGGCATAGATAACCTAATTCAACTTTTCTAGCCCTTCTTTTAGATCTGAGATTGTAAGTAGCAAATGTAGACTTTCCTAATTTGTTTAATATTTGGAGTACGTTCATTCAATCCAGAAGAATTTGCAGAGGATAAAATTGGGAAGACAGGTTACTCATCTGCTTTTTTTTATTTTACAGACCATTCCATGATATTTGTTCCTGAAGATGGTTGGAGGTATAGGGCTGAATCGAGTCTTGACAGAGGAGTCTCAACTTCATACAGATATTGGTAGATCATCTAATATATTAGAGGTGGATAGTTCAGTAGGCATGATGAATCGAAGAAATTGGAAAAGAAAGATTAGCTGTTAAAATTTGTAATATGCAATTTTAATTGCATTTTTCTTGTTTTGAAGGATTCGGCCTTCATATAGTATGATTTCTGAAATATCTAATTGTTCCAAACCAGGATTATCACTTGACAGACAAGCTGTGGTCGAAGCCTGATAGTAAAGAGTTTGTCCAATGCATTGATCATCCATGGCATCACAAGAGTATGCTTTTGTTTTTCTCAACAAATATTTCTCCTTTTATAGTTCCTACTTTTCAGTGAAGCAGTTCACTGCAACTTCTTTAATAAAGTTTTTAATTTGCAGAACGAGGTGAGCAACATAATGTTTATATTATTTTCAAGGCCAATGGAGGATTGAATCAGATGCAAACAGGAGTAAGTTCCCAAAGGCCTATAGGATATACATGTATCCCGCTTTATAAATGTTGGTTACATCATGTTGTCTTGTTTATTTATAAAAAATTCCTATCCTACAGATTTGTGATATGGTTGCCATCACAAAGATTATGAATGCAGTACTTGTTATACCAATTTTGGACAATACTTCATTTTGGGCTGATCCAAGGTGAATGCAATTTCTCTGCCAAGTGACCTCAATTGGGTAATTTAGTTTCTTGAAACATAAAATCTCCCTATATTTATAATGTTTAGTAATATATGATGTTTTTTCAATAGTACAAAAAATGTCAGATCTCACATCTGTTTTAAATTTATGTGATGATCCAGTGAATTCAAAGACATTTTTTTATCTCCGTCACTTTATTAATATTCTAATGGAAGATGTGCGCATTATTGAGTCTTTACCACCATCTCATAAAAATGTTAAACCATTGGAGAAGGCTCTAGTGTCTTGGTCAAAGGTGTGTTAGACACTAGCCTTGTTCTGGTTCATAGTTTTTGATCAATTTTGGAAGAGAGTTTTTTCATACACTAATCTTTGTTCAAATTACTGTTGTATTTTGGCTAAACAGAGCATTGTACACTGTTTCATGTACATGTATCTTTCTACAAGCATGAGATGCTTCCTTTGCTAAAAAAGCACAATGTGCTATACTTCACTCATGCTGATTCTGGTCTTGCAAATAATGACCTTCCTAATTCAATTCAGAAGATCCGTTGTCGTGCCAATTATCAAGCTCTAAACTTTGCTGACCCCATTGAGAAACTTGCACGAACTCTTCTCACCAGAATTCAGGGAAGGGAACCCTTCATTGCCCTCCATCTCGGGTATGAGGTATCTCATGTTTAAAATTGGAGGTGTCAAAGAATGTGAATATGAGGTACTTTGGTTATTGCTCTAGAACCAGGGATTGATGAATGTTATCCATGTTTTTCTTGTTGTGTTTAGATATGAGCAAGATATGCTTGCATTTACAAGATGCAAATAGTCTACTCTGATTATTTGTCTTCTGCTGGCAAGCAACTGCAATGCCCCAGTGGAGAAGTAGATCCATCTCAGCTGTTGGCATTAGCTAAGTCGCAGGTATAATAATTTTAAATCCCATGATGGGCTAAAAACCTCCTTATCATGAAGATAAATTAATGAGTCCAAGATCTAAAAAGCCTTAATTCCTATTCAGTCCTTTGGCTAAAACCACGTTCTTGTAGGTTGATTACATACTCGGTGACAATCCAAGAGCTACAAGCTACATGGTGGGATATAGTCCAAACTATCCTTGCCAGGTGCATCATAGAGCTTCCTCCATTGTATCATACAAAGAGGACTCGATCACAATGATAACTTTGCAGATCCAAGAGACAACTATGAGCAAACAGAACCTACAACCTACAACAATGGCCCAATGGTCGAAAGTTTAGCTAGACTTCAAGGTGGAAATGCTGGAGACAACCAGCTTCTCCTAGGTATTATTGTTTTATAGGATGAAATTAATTTGGTTTCAGTTTGTTTCAGTGATATTGATGGTGATGCTTTTAATGGTTGTTCTTCTGGCAGTGACTGTGCCAAAGCCTGGACCAGATTCATGATCTTCTACTCCAACTACAGTTCCAAAGCTAAAGCCAAATCCCTCTCCTGCACCTAAACAGAGTTCTCTTCCTACTTCCCCACAGAGTAAGTCCTCTGAATCTTAAATTTTGGCCACCACAATTCAACTTCAGCAGGAATGCGCCAGGGGTAAAAATAATGTAGTGCCACATATCCTGGAAAAACAGGGGAAAATCAATGATAGTTTTGGATTTTGCAATTAAATCTATATTAAAAATAACATATTAGTTCATCCAGTTCTTATGTTTTATTGTTTTACCTTAATTTTTTTGCACTTAGTGGCATTTTACAGAAATAAAATGTTTGTTTGTAAATATTTGAGAAAAGAACTATTTTTTTTTATTGTGCTATGAAAATACTGATTTTCATCCAATAATGTGTGATAAATCTATGCAACTCCTGCTATAATAATGACTTGGTGATTATTCAATACAAAAACAGTACTGATGTTGCTTTATTGTTAACAATCTGCAGAACATGTTAGGTTGGCTATCTCGCAGAAGCTCACGACTTCTTGGAGTCAGTCAGGAACTACTTATTACAGATATGTTGCATCTATCACAAATAGATCTCCACACCAGACACTGACAGCTATTGGCTTCTCTATCCAAATATTGTATGGTCCTTTATGGGGTCTCTCCAAACCAGATGCTAACAATACGTATTCATTTCCTAAGTGGTTAAAGTCACTCCCTCCTGGTCAAAGTATGGATTTTGTGTACATTCATGCTGCAGGAGCAGCATGAATGTACATTCGGTCTTGGGCATGGAATCACTTCCTGGAATATACCAAAATCAATAGAACCTTAGATTTTTGGAACTCTAGATCTCCAAAAACTACGGAACCCTATATCCTTGAATTCTCTAGTCTTCTTGTAACATTTAAATTCTAAGTTTATTCATGTAGCTTGTTATTTTTTATCCTTGGATTCCAAAACCCTAAATCTTTAGAGGTTTGGATTGTAGATATTGTATATCTACCAATTTCCTAGGTTTGAAGATGTAAACTCCACTAAAAGTTAAGTGCAGCAAATATATTTTATTCGTAAGGACCATATGATCATGTAGTGCTTATTGCACAGTTTTTCTCTCCCTTGATATATCTTGAAGAATTTTTGACATGAAGAAAATTTTTTCACACCAAGATGTTTGAGACAAATGTGAACAAAGTTGTCACTTCAGCTTCATACGGTGAAAGTGGAAGCTTGTCTTCACCTCCACCAACTCATGTCTCAAGGTGAACTGAACTGATGATAGCATGATTCCATTATTGGTCACATAGGATATATGGTAGATTACAATTAGTCTCTAATGTAAATAAAAAAGTGCATTATCTTGAGGGAGCATGAACCATTGTAAGTTTTATATATAATAACCTTTTCCTTTCATTTTGAAAGACACAATGAAAGGTATAAGTTTTGTTTAGATTTCAAATGTTTGTATACTAGTGTATGATTTATTGAAGAATTGGTGCATATGATGGTTTACCTTATGATTTCCTTGAAAGTGACATGGGACTAGTTGTCTCTTCCTCTCGCCAATTTTCAATAAGTAAATGTGATAACGTAGATCTGATTTTACACTGTAGTAATAGATATAATAATTGTAGATTTGATTTCTCAAGTACGGTAGTCGCTTCTTATTGAATATATGTGTAAAGTGATAGAACTACAATAGAAAATATTTCCTTTTGAAGTAGCATAGGTATTCCCATTGGAAGGAAAAAGATATAGACGGGGAAGAAAGATGTAGGCAGGGAAGTTGTCCACTGACTCCTCATGAGACGAGCCTTTTTCTAAAGGTGTTGGGCTATCCAGCTTCAACTAAACTTTATATAGTAGCAGGGGAACTTTTCGGCAATGGCAGTTTAGAATCCCTCAATAAACATTTTCCCAATGTGTACTCACATGCAACTCTTGCAAGTGAGGAGGAACTTGCCTCAATCAAACAGTTTCAAAATAGATTGGCAGGATTGGATTACATAATGGTTTTGGAAAGTGATGTATTCATATACACCTATGATGGAAACATGGCCAAAGCTGTCCATGGTGTTCTGCTTGAGCCCTAAGCTTTGCACCTCAAAATTAGAATCAAAAATAAGTTTGCTAGACTCTTTGAAAAGTCAATATCTAAATGTGCAAAAATAGAACTCGGATTGCTTCACATTTGAAATTGCTGCAACTTGCTCAATTTAATCTTGTAACTTGGTCAATCGGTGAAATTCTTATGTGTTTTCCAATTATGTTGTTTTTCTTATTAATAGGCTATGCTGGTTAGGCAATGATAGATACTGGACTACATGTTTCTCTCTTCTTCATATTAGTATGTGGGGTTTGTATTTTGCTCTCTTTATCTTTGCTTCATGTTAATATTGGGGATTTGTATTTTGCTTTATTATTTTCATGATAAAACACAATTTTATATCAAGTTTAATTTGTTCTATTTCATCAATGGTTTGCAGTTTCATATCAATCCGATCTTGCTTTCCTCTATCACATTGAGACGTGTACCTCAGTTGGGGATCTCAGCTTGCCTCTGGTTCAAGAATTCCACAAGCATCTACTCAAAACCTTCTTCAATGGACATTTGGTTCACAATGAAAGTGCCAACCATCAACAGAGCAGGAATAGAAAAATAAACTGCATTACTGTAACAGCCATTATGGGTCCATTACTGGTTCTTGGAACCTTCTTCATTTAAAATGATGGGTCGTTGTACGGGTTTATGCTTTCATTTATGTTAGAATATAATCCGTAGGGATTATATACTTTGTAAATAAATAAATAAAACTGATGTAGGAAGTTGAAAAGGCTAGGCGGGAGGTGAAACTCAACCGTCTTGTAAATTGTATAAATATTTGCATTTGGCTATGTAATACAATCAATCGGGAGTTATTACCAACAAGTGGTATCAGAGCGCTGCCATAACTCCTGCCTGTTGCCAGTCTGCCCATTTCTGGCATTCTGCTTGCCAGTCCATTGCCAGACTTCCTGCTCCGTCAGTCTGCCAGTGGCCTGAGAAACCCAGCCTGCGTGCCCTCAATTTTACTGTTTTTCATTACAAATGAAATAACGCTCATAAGTTTAGTGTATACCTAACCCTAATTTCTCAGTTGAATGAATCACCCTCCTCCTTTTGCATGTTGAGTTTGAGGCTGCGTTGAGAAACAATACCAGCGTTGGAATAATACTATGAAGACTGATATTGGTATCTTGATGCTGCGATATATGTGATATTGGTGTTATTTCTCTGATATTGAAGATCAAAGACTGCGATGAGTGTATTGTTGCTGCGATAAGTATATATGCTGCGTGAAGATCCAAGCCTTCAGAATACAGCGTGGAGCGTTGGAGGAGTTGTGGAGAAGCTGCCTGCTGCGTGGAGGAGCCTGCATATGCTGCGTGGAGGAGACTGCGTTGAAGATTGAAGACTACGTGTTGAGTATAGTCTGTCTGCGTGAAATAAGAAGCCGAAGGAAAAGTGCGTGTGAAGTTTTCAGTTTGAATTCCTGAAGTTTTCAGTTTGAAGACTGCGTGTTCTCTGCAAGAAGTGGAGCCTGCATCTTTTATTTTGTGCTGCGACCTACCTGTGTATTGAAGACGCCTTGTTAATTGATGCTGCGATATATGTTAAAGAATGATATTTATCAGAGCTGCGATTTTATGAAGATGTAAAGAAATTTCGGCCAATATTGCAAAAATTTGTCAATTGTTTCCAGCGTTTTTTCATATTTCCTTTCCCATAAAATTTTTGGCATGAGCTCCGATTGCTGCCTGCGTTTGAGACTGTGCAGTTGAAGAGAACTGTATCTCTTCACAACATAATGTATGCTGACATACATTGAAGACCAGCGTGGAGAGACGTGACCTCTGGCGCGTGGACTGTATATGTTGAAGGCTGATATAAGTAGAAAGTCTGAAGGCGTTGTGGAACACTCCTTTGAGGACTGACGATTTGAGACTGCGTGACTACTGCGTGACTACTGAAGACGTATTGTGCTCTCTTCTCATAGGCGTAAACCCTAATCCTTTGCATGAAGACTTAAACTGTAATTTATTTGAAGCAAGGTGAAGGAAGACCGTTGGTGGAGACTCACGTTCTCACACATTTGCGTGGAGAAGCTGTTGAGTATTCAAGACATGAAGATGGAGTCCATCCAGACTTGGAGTTGTCTCTGGTGCGTGTGAAGACCGTTGTTGCGATCGGGTTGAATCATTGATATTGTTGCTGCTGGAGAGAGATATTCACGCCCTCAAGAAGCTCGTTCAGCCCTAATTTTTACCCTAATTTCTGCCTTAATTCCTATGCCTGGAGTTTTCCGGTAAATTCTGTAAGCATTTGTTTATTTTTCATTGAGTGAAGAGCCTCGTGACTGCTACATTGGAACTATGACTGTTGCATGAAGAATTTTCTCCTCTTTGAATTGCTGCTATGAATGATATAGCATGGAATTGCTGCATTTTTTCCTTTCAATTTCTAACTGTGCTTTGAAAATAAAGCTGGAACCACTGCATGAGAAGATTGTTGGTTAATTGTAGCATAGACTATATTGTAAAAAGTGCAGAGACTCAGACCTGCATTGTGTAGAATAGTGCACAGAATTTATATATTGAAATGATATAGAAATTAAATATAGAGCAGCTGGAAGATTGTTTTGATAGGGCTGATAGGCTGCAGAATCATATTGTAATATGTAAAGGAGCAGGAATCTAAACCTGCATCCCATATTTTTTCTAAAGCATTCTGCAAGTTATAGTTTCCATATTAGAGATGCACTCTTTGGCATCTAGTATTGGTGCTGCCCTCGCTGGCAAAGACCAATCCAAAGACCCTTCCAAGGGAGATTGCAGTAAGAGAGGCAGAAGAAGAAGAAACGTCCGAGGCAGAGGGGGCAGAAACAAAAGATCAGATCTGCAGTGCAAGCGTTGTGGAAAGACTGGGCACACATCAGATCAGTGTTGGGCTTCGTGGGACTCCATCAAAGACAAGCACAACCAGAAGAAAGATGACCAAGATGCTAGTAAATCTTCTGATTCTTGTATTGTTGCACATTGTAATCTTGGATTTAATGAAATGACTTCACTTTCATCTTATAAAGATTGTTGGCTACTTGATACTGGTGCAACATCACATATGACATTTAGAAAAGACTGTTTTGAAGAACTGAATGAAACAATAGATGGCATAGTTTACTTTGCAGATAAGTCAAGTATTAAACCAAAGGGAATGGGCACCATTCGACTGAAGATGCCTAGATTTCCCGATTTCTTGTTGAAGAACGTTCTCTATCTTCCAGAGTTGCAGAGAAGCCTGCTGTCCTTGGTGGAGATTCGACAGCAAGGCCCTTCCATCCACATGTTTGATGGAATCGTTGAAATAAGAAAGTCCTCTGACAACCAAGTCATCATGACTGGATACGAAGATGGAAAGCTGCTGAAGCTCAAGGGTTCATCAGCAAGATTTCAGAACTATGCCTACCTCTCTCAGCATGGAGAAGGTAATATGTCATCTAGTTCATTGTGGCATGCAAGATTTGGTCATCTAAATTATAACAGTCTTCGTTTGTTGAGAAAGAATGGTGTATTTGGCTTGCCCACCATTCCTAAAGAGAAGAATAAATGTGATGCATGTATATTAGGGAAACATAGTAAGCTGCCATTCCATGAATCTAATTTCAGAGCAAGTAGGAAATTAGAGTTAGTGCATTCTGATTTGTGTGGCCCAATGCCAACTCCTTCAGAAAATGGGAATAAGTATTTTATGAAATTT
>LPNX011231255.1:184982-290432 GCA_001517045.1 Pseudotsuga menziesii | reverse complement strand
GTAGGGATTATATACTTTGTAAATAAATAAATAAAACTGATGTAGGAAGTTGAAAAGGCTAGGCGGGAGGTGAAACTCAACCGTCTTGTAAATTGTATACATATTTGCATTTGGCTTTGTAATATAATCAATCGGGAGTTATTACCAACAATTTATATGTAACATATACTTGCAAGAGTACTCGTGATTTTTATTTCTGATTTTTATTGTAAGAGTGCTCCTGAATAGCGTTGGGATCTCCATAAATTCTCCTTTGGCACATAGTATATATATTTATTCCCCATTCACCTCTCTCAACATTAGCACAGAATATATATTTATTCTCCATTTTTTTGGCTCACTTCAATGTTGCATTTTTTTTTCTAGCTTACCCGCTAACAATTACCTTAACGACGTATTATTGCACCTTCCTTGGGGCAATTGCTAGTATTATATTTGAAGGTACGAGTATGAAGGCCGAAGGCCTTCTTTCTCCCAGGTCCAGTCTTTTGGTCGTCCATTTATCAAATATAAATGTGACACGTATGCTGAATTGAGCTGGAAGACCGTAACGTCGTTTGAAAATCTCTCCGTCTACAGTCAAAATCTGATCGTTGTTACCACAACACTGACAATTTTGAATTTACAACTCGATTTCTATAAGTGACCTCGTCATAGTTATTGTTATTGCAGGGGAATTTTGAAGGAGTTGTCCCATTACGTGACTTTTTGACTTTCAGGCTCAATTTTTTTGGCCAGATTAAATCTACAAAATCTGTAATTTGTAATTTTTGTTGTGTGTTGAGTCACACATAAAATTTAGCAGTGTTTTTGAATGTTTTGAAAATTCCGTGAAAAAACTGATAAAAACCAGCCGAGCCGTGAGCCAAAAACAGAGGTCAAAAAGTCCCCTATTCAGGCAACTCGAATTTTGAATGTAGAGGAGTTTCCGCTATCTGTGACTTCCGCGAACCCTGCAGGCTGCCTCCCTCTGCTCAAAGAAATCGACTATCTTCTCCTTCTAGGTTCCTGCACCTGCCACGAAAATGGAACCCACACAAATTTATGAGAAAATGCATGATTCCCACACACTGTCTCCTCGTACTGCAAAACAGCTTAAGAATTAATATATGTCACATCTTTTATTACGGCTCCCTCGTACTGCAAAACAGCTTAAGAATTAATATATCTCCCATCTTCTTTTATGGCTCCCTCGTACTGCAAAACAACTTAAGAATTAATATATCTCACATTTTTCTTGCAAGGTAGATCTGCAAAACAATGGTTTGATACCTGGAACGCTGAGGAGGCAAATCCAGTCTCTTCAAATCTACTATGGAGTTTGGACCACATTGGGCTTCCGACCTTTGCAGTACAGTTAAAATAACCATAATCACAGCAAATAATAACATAGAAGTGCTCATCTTTGTCATTTGCAATTTGATATGAACAATTTATATAATTCCTTTAAAGATTTGATGTTTTCTAAAGTAAAATTGAAAAGTTAACCTATTGCTTTGGACGTTATCATGGAAGACTTCTCAACCACATCACAATAAGCGCAAAAATCTTCAGTCAAGTTTTAAAATTGCCTATAGTTGAATTGGATGACCTGCCACACCCATTTCAAATATCTACGATAGTAATTTATTTAGAATCACAATTTCCAACATCACACAGATATGTGATATGTGGGTCATTACGCATTCCACTGCCATCCCTACAGTTTTCGGTCTCTTTTGTAAATGTATATATGCACAAACTTGTCAAATGGATGTAGCTTGGGTGGTTGGGAGGAATGAATGTTACCCTCCCCACCCAGGTTCTACTCTTGTAAGTGACATGATGCTCTTGTGGAGCCCTTTGTAATAAATGTTGTGAATGATGAGCTGGCCATACCTTGATTCAATTTGAATATCAGGTATTGGGATTTTCCATGGAGTAGCCCACTAGCAAATGGTGAACCACATTTAAAAAAAATATATGCACAAACTCTGAAATTCAGAGTATCAAGAAATTAAAAACACAATCAATACAATATAATGATAAATTAGAATGTAATAAATATAATCATATTAAACTATAATTATAATATAATTTTCAAAAAGGTTGGTTATATATATATACATGAAATAATATTAACAATAACACTATCTTGACAATTCACTTTATTAAGGGTGTTTTTTTCAGTAATATTAACTTACAAAATATTTAATAAATTTGATTTGGAAAATTAAAAAAAAATGAAACTCTTCATAAGTTTAGGAGAGGGTATGGAGCCTAAAATTCTTTATTTTTCTAGAGCCTACTTCCCCTTTGTGTAAAGAGCACAAACATGTATAATCCTATGATTGTAGCCTACCTCCCCTTTGTGTAAAGAGCACAAATATGTATAATCCTATGATTATAATCACACATATTTGATCAAGGATCAATAAAAGACTACTTAATATTAGCTTGTAATTTCTCCTCTTTATTTGCCCACTTATTATACTTTTATAGATATGGATTGTATAGTATAATTGCATTATTGATGACTATAATGTAGCATGATTTCTCATATTACAACATTGATTTTTTTCATCCTTACTAGTGTATAAATACTCATGAAGAATGAAAATGTATTAGCTGATTAACTTTCCAAGAAATATCTTTGAGTATTTACTTGTGTATGCTTACTAAGATTGTAGCCTTTAACGGTTTCTTAAAGGCTATGTTGAAAAGTTGGTTTCAATAACAACCAATAAACTTAAAATCTAGGTGGAATAATAGGATGGTGATAATTCTTATAACAAAAGGACTCAATAGATTTTTTTCATAGGATATTTTGATAAAATTAATGTTTAGATGAAAAAAAACTATGATAATCCTTCAAATTAATATTTAAAAAATGAGTTAGGATAATGATAATTGTTATAACAAAAAGGTTGGATAGGTAGTCTTAAGATTAAGATTTAGATGGAAAAAAACTATCATAATTTTTCAAATTAATGTTTAAAATTCAAAGCTCTACTTTCCAAGGAATAAGACCATATAACTCAAGTTCATGCAACTTTGTTATAATAACCTTCTTCAATGAAATGGAACCATATTACTCAACTTCATGTAGCTTTGCCATGATAACCTTCAATGCTAACCTAAAAAGGATCAAATATATCATCACAAATGTACAGGGTAAAAAGATGACAATTAAAATAAATGAGGTATAGGATTATAAAAATGACACTATTATTGAAGAGAGCATGAAAAACATGGGAAAAGTTAGGAGTTGTCACAGTGGAGGAAGCTTTTTAGAAGTAAAAAAGTACGATATTTGGTTAAAGGAGGGTGATGAAAAAGTAAATGTTTCTACAAGTTCAATTTTGTAATGTTCACGGCACCACATGGGAGATGGGAAGTGTACTACAAGTATGAGAATATTCATACTTTAATAAGCAATATTTCAAATGTTTCAATGATTTTTAATTTTATAAGCTAATATTTAGAAGGAAATGTTATCAATTTTAATAAACAAAATTTTAAAGGTGTCAATAATTTTAAATTTTATACGTTAATATTTAGAAGCAAAAAAAGTAGTGATATTTTGTTAGAGGTGAGCAGAAAACAAATGTTTCCATAGGTATCTTCATGTTCAATTTAGCAAGGCCCACAACTCAACACCACATGTGAGGTGGGAAGTGTAGAACAAACATGGGAATGTTCACATAAATTTTAATAAGCAAAACTTCAAAGAAAATGTGTCAATAATTTAACCTTGAATGGTGTTCTACATGCTACACAACATTCTTTCCAGCCATGTATAGGAAATATTATTATTATTTTTTACAATTTAACTATAAAACAAGTTCTTATATTTTTATCAAACTTTTTGTAACATCCCCTAAGTTACTTCAATTATTTTACAATGGCGAATACAAAGGTGAATGTAAATGTGCAACTATCCCATGAAAATCTCAAAATTGATAAAACACTGTAAGTAATGTTATTTATTTTTCTAAGTTGTCAATAGCATTCGTAGACTAAGGAAATGGAAGGGCTTGACTCACCTACATAATGAATCCACTAAGGGAAGTTGAACATAGTTGGAAAGCCAATGATATCAATACCCAATGCCATCTTGGTGTTAAACCTAAGTTAAACTAAGTGATCGTTCACTACAAGTAATTATCTTAATTTAGGCATGGGACATTGAGAATTAACTCTAGAGCTCCCAAAGGAAAGAAGCAAGGTTTCCCCTTTTTTACTGTAATCATCTTAGGTATTATGTGAAAGAGATATTCCTTCTTAAAGGTTATCGTAATAGTTAATTTTATACAAAAGTGGGAATCTCCTAATAAATATCTAAAAGACAAAAACAAAAAGAGAGAAATATTATATTTTTAATACTAAAAATAGTTTAACTTTGAAAGAAAGTGCTAAGATAAAATATTAATTTTTCTTTATGATAACAACAACTATATATATATATATAATTCTTCCACAAAGAAAATATTAAGTAATTTAAATAAATGTACATGGATATATTCTAAAAAGTGTAATACTATTATTATTATATTTTACCTTATATTATGAATGTGTTATTCCATATATGAAGGTTATGTAACAAATAGAATGTTTTTAGAAAACAATTAAGAAGTGGTCGAACAACCGCTAAGACCATTAAAATATTAGTTAAAGGCTTTAAAGAATGATTAAGAGTAGATATTGAAGGGAAGATATTTGGTGATTATGAGGAGGAGATGTATCTTTTCAATTGACGATGGGAAGGGGGATTGTTACATCTCTGCAATTAAAATGGTTTGGCGGGGTTCATAGGACGAGTTCAAAAGGAAGCTGCCCAAGGATTGAATAAATTGATCCATTCTTCAAAAATAATTCTTGTACATCCTGAACTGATATCAAGATTGTTCTATTTCTACTCGTTATGATTAAAAAAATAACAATTGCAATAACTTCAACAAAGAGTGATTCAGGTACATCCATGCTTTCATTGAACTTGTAAATTCATTTGATGGTCAAAACATGTGCATTCCTCCTCTAAAATACAAATTACATTTTGAAGTGAAAAGTAGGTAAGAATGGTCATAGATGCTCATTACAAAATATAATAACACTTTAGTGTTAGGGAATTTAAAATCAAATACTCTACTTTTATGTAAACTTCAAAATCAAATTAAATAGACTTAAATTTTTTAAGTACGTCTACCATGTATTATTTAGAAAGTTTTAAGAATTTAAAACTTGCTAAGGATAATGTACATTTTCAATATGAATATATAAAATCAAATATACTTACATATTTAAAGTAATTTTACCATGTAATATTTATAAAGCAATGTAATGGATCAAAAGTGTTGAATTTTAATGTTTATTTTTTTCAAAGCTAAAAAGACAACTTTATATTATAAAAAATTGTGTCATACATAATTACAATTTTCGAAAAAGATTCCACCTTCAACTAGCTATCTCAGGTAGAGTAATAAAACATCCCAAGAAAACTAAAGACCCAAATGTCTTGAAAAAGAAGCTACCCTCAAAAGTCACTACTACTCACCATCATATCAAAAGACTTTGCTCAAAAGTGACAAAAAACACTAGCTACATACAAAAGAGTAGTTAAAACTCATATATTACTCAATTTGTCTGAAAGAGAAAAAAATATATTACCAAGTAGCATAGATAACAACTTCATTTGCACATCACATAAATTATCATACAGTGTGAAGTGTGAACATGTTGGAATTTAACATTTATTTTTGTTTCTCTAACTTTTCAATATGAATATAGAAGAACATTTATCTATTCATTTCGTTAGGTTTGGTTCATTTCTTTATATTCTTACAAACTAAGAGAACATTGTTTACAAATATTATTATAAATATACATTTACATTATTTATGACTTTAAGTATGATAATCATCTATATTCAAAAATTAAGAAAACATTGTAAAAACACTTCTAAGTTAATTTGTAATTTAGTTAGATATTGTTTTTCAATCGTTCTTCAATTCAATTTATGTATATATTCAACTTTTGTTCGACCTTTTATTATAAGGTTTGTTCGGCCTTTTATTATACCTTTTGAGGCAATTACTAGTAATATTCAAATAGAAGAATTCATTTGTTAAAGATGAAATCTATGATTAAGAAAAAACAGAGAGGATAAGCTGGTGTCATTTGTTTACTTCCATGATGCGAAATTTAAGATATAATTTTATTTACTTTAATGTGCAAATTAATTAATTAACGACGCCAATGGTCTGATTTTGGTAATGGGATTGTTTCATTATTGTCGATATGTCCGAGTGGTTAAGGAGACAGACTTGAAATCTGTTGGGCTTCGCCCGCGCAGGTTCGAACCCTGCTGTCGACGATTTTCAATTTTTTCGTTTTCTGTTTAGTGTTTTGAGGTGGATTCGTCTCCACATTCATCTGGGAAGAAAAGGATATCGAGAGGGAGTTGTATGTAACCCGATTTTCAGAATGAAGGCTGCCTGTTATTCAATCTCATTTTCTCCGAAGTAACAAATAGATATACAATTTACACATAGAAGTCATTAATCATTCAAAGAGACTATGGATTCAAGATTATTGTTAGTGGTGATTATTTACATTAACATTCCAGATCTAGTGTATATTTGGGGTCTTTTCATTCAGGGCTGGAGAAAATCCAAAGATTTTTATTCTGCGATCGGGAGTGTACTTGCCGGTCAACAGCACTAGCACTCTGGGATGGATTAAAGATATATTGGGGTGAGAGAGGCTCGAACTCTCGACCTCAGGATTTCTCAGTTAAGCTATGAGACCTACGCGCTAACCAACTGCGCCACCACCCCATGTTCAAATTCTAAAGCCGAATATTATTTTCTTCTCAGCTTTCTTAGCATCTTGTATGCAGATCATCTATGTTAAACACGGAAGCATATGCTGTCTGCAGACTAATCACTTGGTTTATGTTTTTCTTTGTTATTAAAAATGTTTTATAACTTTTGTTTGATTTTTAGTCTGTGCCTAGCTACCCGCTACCAGCTAGTAGGGATTCTAGTAATCGCCTTGCAGTTTTTTCATTTAAACGGTGAGTATATCTATAATCTATGAATTTTCATTTCATATAAGCTAAATTCTATCTTGATTTTAGAGACCATACTTTATTTTACCTCATGTTATCTATGAAATTGTTTCATACTCCAATCAAAAGATTTGAGGCCTTATTTGGCTTCAAATCGAGGCAAGCCGTGACATAACCTCACACACTTCCCACTTCATTTACAAATTGATAATAAAGAGATTATCAGATTGAGTAATGCTAGCCTTACTCTAGCATTAAACTTGACATTTAATGTTAAATGTAATATGAGAGAACCCCACAACATTGTTGCATCACTTGAAATGCAATGGTGCCACCTGGCTAATTTGCATGTCATTGCTTGATGGTACCACCTGACTAATTTGCATGCCACTTCTTTACCACCTGGCTAATTTGCATGTCACTGCTTGGTGGTACCACCTTGCTACAGCTTGCCATTGCCTACCTTTCACAAGGTGGATTGCCCTTCGTAAGATGCCTATCGGATGCATATATGTTGCTAATGTTCGTACTACCGAATGTAGATACGTTGTTATGCTACTTGTGCTCCTAGATCCAACTTGATATACCAAATGTAGATATGCTTCACCGACGTCCGAAACCATTTCTATTTGCTTTTAGCCATGCTTATAGAACTTATGGATATGTTGAGCAGTAAGGTAAACTAAACTTGTTCCTTTGGCTCTTCATCTTTAACTGCATTTGAATTTGTATTCTTAGCATTTGAATTTGTATAATATAATGGATTATGTGATAAAATGAAAAGAATATGCCTGCTACACGATCTTACCTTGAGTATTTGTTCTTTTATGACTTTAGAATGCTATGAAATAGAAGAAACTGCCTGTACAAATTGGAAATTTGTCACCAGTGGACCCAACACAAGGAATCCCAGGAGGAGCAAGAGTATTCCCAGCATCAATTCCAAGAGCAGTTTGATCAGTAGTTGAAGGAGCATGATTCGCAGTAACGTTCCAAACATCACCAGTTTAACTAGCTTCATTCCTGGTAGCAGTTCCTAGAGCAGTTAAAAGAGCATTCCAAGCATTGTTCCCAACAACACGACCAGAAGGATAATTCCCAGTAAATCCCAGGCCAAGCAGCATTTAAGTGTCAGATAAATAACAATAGCTCGTAGTTCTGGGGTGGCTCGCAAACTCTACAGAATCTCGCCCCTTCCTCGAGCCATACCATAACCATTTTTTCTAGTCTCCACAAGAAAGGACTCAGTCTCAGTCTCAGCAAAATACAACTTTACATTGCTAACATAAGTGACTAATCATTGCATACTCTTCCATGGACACGGAGTTGCAACAGTTCATACCATCCCACTTACTTTTCTACTTTATTTCCATAATCGCAAAGCACAATATGAAGTCGTCACTGCTCCTTGAACGAAGTATTCCAACCTATTTGGGCTTCAATTTCATTTCATTTGCACAGATACAATTGAATTGTAGGAGGGGGAAATGTGCTAGACTTAAATATGGACTTGGTGTTGATTAGACCACATGCATTCTTTTCATGGTATCCTACCATATCTACTTCGTCTACAGAATCATCAAATATCCCAATTCCATCGTCATAGTGTATAGTCGGTTGTTGTTGCATACCTTTGATTTTGGAAGGTTGTAGCATACTTTCAAATTTCTTGTTTTGCTCAAAATTTAGATGCATTTCAAGAGACAGATCTAGATGAAGCAAAGGTAAAAGGTAGAGAATTATTTGCCACTAGACAATGACCTCAACCTCCAATATCACTATTAAATAACACAACACAATTTTATTATTTCCAAGAAAAAGACAAGGTGCATCCTCAAGAGCCCTCCGGTCCGAGGAGATGGAGAATGGTTGTGCATCCCATAGTAGCCCTTCCATTCATATCTACCAAAAACATTAGTGAAAAGCCTATGTTAAGAATTTATGAATTAGTAGTATACCATTTGCATGTTGCATGCAGAACACTGTCAGTTGTCATAAATAACTTGCCAAGTGCTTCCTAGCACCAACAACGAAGCGAATAGACTCGAAATCTTGCCAAGTGCGGTCCAACAAGCACTTCATGAACATAGGTATGGCCCATTTGCCATTTTTATTTTTACCAAAGAACTCTTGGTTTAGAGGCGAAACTATTTGTGAGCAATTACCCTTATACATATAAGACAAAGATATCAGCCTTTCAGAATACACAACTCTTCAAAACTTGTAATCGGTTTTCAAGAAAGTCACCAGCTCTTGCTGCAGCACAAAATCAAATAATTATTTCAGAGAAACCTTTTGCATTAAGATATTTAAGTGCTCTCAACCAAAAGATTCTAATGCTCAAGATGCTATCCCAGTGGTGTTACGTTGGTGTCTTTAATACTCTTAGCAAAGATAAATTGAAGGATTTGCATGTAGGGAGTGAAACACCTAGTTAGATGGAAAGAAAACATTCAGTGCAGTAAGTTCAGGTTTTATACATTAATTAATTAAGAACCAGTAGTTGTTGAGACTGTTCTTTTTCTCCTTTCACAAGGAACCTGAAAAAGAGATGGGCATTGATTGTTCTTTTGCTTGTTTCATAAGAAGACTGATAAAGAGATGGGAATTATGGACAATAGAAAACCTTACTTCAAGATAAGAAAAAATGAAATAGATGTTTCATTTCAAAACATAAGCAATCTGTGCAACTTCACAACATAAAACAATTGTTTGTACAAAATGATATAAATTTATGATTGATTTTAGAAAATGTTTGCTAAAGCAAGAATCCATACTAGCATCAGTAGAGATCCATTGATTAATTACCTGAAACAGGTGTTGTGTAATCCCGGGAAGGAATGCCAAAAAAATTAGTTATCTGGTGTTAGGAAGCACTTGGAAAGATATTGAATATAGTCAAGTCGTTGTTAGTGCTAGGAAGCACTTCACAAGATAGATATGATAACTGGACTTTGCATTGCATGCAACATGCAAATTGTACACTGAATCAACACGTAACTCGTTTTAAAGTTTACTAAAGCATGTGCCTCTAATTCCTCATCATATTTGATTCCGGTTCTAAATCTTAATAAGAGGTATGCATCGGTTTTATTCATCATGATGCATGAACATCGTTCTAAAGTGTCGTGTACATCATTATCAAGACAAATATCTAATCTTGATAATTTATTTTTTCTTTTTTTCTTTTGAAGACACGCTCAATCTAAATGAACAATTTATTTTGAAATGCATGAATTTTTATATTTACGCCGATAGGCGTTTTTCTCTGGAGTCAGGTTTTGAAAAGTACTGTACGTTTTTTGTCGTCCCTCTAATCAATCAATTTGCTATGCGTGTCCCTCTTGTTGTCCACTAGGTTGTTTTTGTTCAAGGTTATCTTGGTTGTCCACTGGGTTTTGGGTTTTATGTTTGTTCGGGGTTACTGCTTGATGTTCACCACAACTCCCTGCTCATGTTCCATCCTGCAAAACCAGCAGCCGAATGACGATAGATAGAGCTTCCGCTATTCAAGCTAAATCACACGATCTCTTTGCTCAAGCAGAAGGCCGCATGGGATCCGCTACTGTCAGGTTTTTGAGATTCATCAGGGCTTGAATGATTTTCTTGCACAGCTTCTATGAATTTTTACTCCTTTTCTTTCTTGTTCTTTATGGATTTTTTTTGTAGCCTTCACAGATCGATCCATGGAGAATATATTACATACACTGCCTAAAGAACAAAATCCTTATTCTAGAATTTTCCAGAGGAGGATTCAACATCTCTCATTTGCAGGGTAATTTTCTAGGGCCATAGGTACACATCAAAGCCGCATGACAACCTCCGTAAATTTAAGTATCTTTGGCACTAAAAATTGCTTGAAATAGGCCCTTCCTCGGCTTCTTTTTAGATTTTTATTGTTTCGGTACGAACTTTACGTTAGTAGGTTCATTAGCAATCTGCAAACCCTAAAAACCCTACAGTGAGCTTCAGTCTTTGCTGGTTTTGATTAGGGTTGGCGTTGTTCTTTTTCAGCTAAATGTCTGTGGTCTTGACATTATGACCGTTAGGAGTTTATTTATTAGGTATAATAGGGTAGTGGGGGCTAAGGAAGAATTGGCATGTAATACTCTGTTTTCGAAGCAGATGTGAGGGGAATAGTAAAGAATTTGAAGAATGCATTTTTAAGCCGTTAGGCATTTTTTCTCCGAGGGCCAGTTTGAAATACACGGTACATATTTCGTGGTCTATCCAGTTAATCAGATTTCTCCGCTTGTCATCTTCCATGTTGTCCATTATACACTAGTGCTTACCTATCGGTTTTTCACTGGTGTAGTCTCGTTCTACTGGCATTCTCGGGTTGTGCATCCTATTAAGAGTGTTTCATGTTGCCTAATATTCCTCCACTGCAGAGCCTGTACGCCTATACATTTTTATCATGATACTTCTCCATACCTCTCCTCTGGTATGCCATAAGAACCCTATCAATGTTACTCTTGTTTAGATTCTGACGAAACCCTTATTCATAGGCTTGAGGGTTGAAAGAGTTCATGGTAAATCCAACAGAGTGGAACTCCTTGGAATTTTAACATGAAGAACACACTTCATCTGCACTGAGAACCATAAATTTGAATAGTTAACCAAATTTTTTCCCTATAAAGTGTATTTTTTTGTGGAGATTCTGGTTATTTTATGAAGAGCTTGTGGAACTGCTGAAGATTTAGTGTTTATTATGAAAAGGGAATTGTGGAAGGAGAAGGAGACCGAGGGGGAGACGAAGATGGAGATGCGTCCGGTGCCATTGATTTGCCATTTCAATTTGAAAGAAATTGCAGGGATTTTAAAAAAATTAAATCTTAATTGTAAAGAATTTTAGGGTAGGGTATTCCTTTCATGTAAATATTTTGTTCCAAACCCTATATATTATTTGTAGAAATCTTGCAATGTTGACTGATTGTTCTTCATAGGAGGAGCTCCAATTTGAGAGATTTGTTCATAATTTTTTCTTTTCCTTGGACAATTTAAAGACTCTTTTTTGGCTTCCAATGTTGTTGGGACGCATACTCCATGTTTGGGTAACTCCAAGGTTAATCAGAAAGTTTGTAAGCGGAGTTATGGGTCAAAACAGTCTTAGGGGTGTTGGGGGAAGTTAAAACTCTTTTTTTTGTAATAAACCCTTGGTTGAAATCCAGGGTTTGGGGTTTTGGGTACCCATGGTTTAAGACCATGGTTTTGTCAAAATGCGCAGTATAAATAAGCGCTTGTGTAAAGAAGATAGGTTAGGTTTTATGATGTAAGAAAGATTAAGGCGAAGCTAAGGTTGATTTTGTAAGGAAAGGTTAAGTCCCAGCTGTGTGTGTGGACGACCTCTGCAGCTGTGTGCGCAGAGGGTTTTTGTAAAAAAGATTGAGGAAAGACCTGCAGCTGTGTGCACAGGGGCCTGCTGCTGTGTGCGCGGCTTTTTAAGGATTGAAGGGATCTGCAGCTGAGTGCGCAGATCAAACTGTGTTTTTGTAGCGAGTTGAATAGAACACAGTTTGTGGACGTAGCCCCTACACTGGGGGTGAGCCACGTTATATCCGGTGTTGTGGTTTCTTGTGTTGTTTCTGTCTCTATTGTCTTTTATGCATTAATAACTGTATACATATGATAAGTTAGATCGCTATTAATATTTAGCTTCGCTATGAATTCCCTGTAGTGGGTTGAGCAAGTCACGACTGTTTATTTATCTGCGAAGTTGTATGTGAATGAATGGTAAAGCTTTATAATTATTGATTAATAAGGTTATTAAAGGTTAAGGTACAGTAATCCCCTTCTCTGCTTGCAGAAACCTGATTCTGCGGCACCCCATAGCTGTTTCGGGTGAGACTGCAACCTGCGCGCAGGTTGTTGCCGAAAGGGCCAACACTGTGGGTCTTTTGTTGGTGCGACACTAAAGGATTAAACTCGGGTCTGCCCTATTGCCCAACAAATTGGTTCCGTTGCCGGTTGAACTCAGTACCTGCTCAAGAGGGGTTTACATCGTACCTCAAGGGCTATGTTCTGGAGGCCCTCTGTGAAGGAAATCAGTGATTGGTTTGCTGAGATTTGTCTGAAATTCGCGCAGCAAGAGAATACGAATCCGTGTCAAAGAGCAAGTGAATTTTTACTAAGGTATGTTTTTTGTGATGATTATGAAATTTTTTTTGGTAGTATCCACATAGAGTTGCACTAGTGGTTGTCTAGGTTAACAGAGAGGAGGACGAACTTTCAAGCTCGATGGATTCCTGTGTGGACCCCCGCAAGGGTCAACCTTGTGCAACACGTAAACAACGAGGTATCCCGCGCTGTTGACTTCTGGATGACGCGGACGTTGGAAGCCTTTGTGACAGAGTTTGCCATTGACATAAGCACCTCTTTCAGCGAAGCTGAACGACAGTTTTTCAAAGGCCCCCGTGGTAAGTTTTTAAATTCCTTAAGCTTGAAGATTAAAATACTATTGGTTGAAAAGGGTATATTATTATTTGAATCAGACTGTTAGTTTAGTAGTACCAACATATGTTTGCAAGTGAGAATACCTTTGACGCGCAAAGTGGGTTGGCGCGAAGTGCGCAAAGGTACAAAAGAGATTTTGAGTCCTACTCCTCAGGTCAGACCACCGTACCTCCCCTTGTAAACCCTCAATAGCCAGACCCTGAAGAAAACCCTTCGGTAGGAAACCCTCCTATCACCCCACAGCGTCGCTTTGTTACCCCTAAAGTTCGGTCGCAGTGTGACAGGCAACCAAGTCCGAGTATTCCGGCCACAGGTCAATCTGCACCCGTAAACCCCCCCCATCAACGTCTTGTCCCCCTCCCAAACCTCCCCGAACCACCATGGCCCACCTAGCTAATGACATTAAGCTGCCCATCTTCAAAGGAACGGGATCAGAAGATCCAGAACATTTATGGTTTTTATGTGAGGCCGTCTGGAACGCGAAGAGTATTACAGACCTGGATGTGAGAACCGCGCAGCTCATTACTTCCTTTCGCGACCGGGCTTTGACCTGGTTCATGAAATTCTCCAGTAATTAGCACCCCACTTTGGATGAAATCAAGGCAGCCATCACTAAGGAATTTAAGAAACCGAAATCAGAATCGCAGAGCATCACTGAACTCAAAGAGATTCAACAGAGGCGCGGCGAATCTGTGTGGGACTTTGACCAGAGATTCAAAGTTCTACTAGACCAAGTCAGCTTTACCATTAGTCCTGCGCAGCACAAGGAATGGTTTATTGCAGCATTATTACCGCATATCAGAACTCCGCTCATGCAACAGAAGGTTGCTGACCAGCCAGAGGCTCTGGAAATCGCAATGAAGCTAGAGACCGCCCCTGTCGGAGACGATTCTGGTATTGTTCAAATCCAAGCGCAGCTGGCAGCGATGGCCCTGGAGCTTCACGACATGAAGAAAGCTAAAACCAGTCGAGAGGAGGTCTGGTGTACGCAATGTCGGTCCGAGGGTCACGATAGGGACCAGTGCCTCGTGGCCAGAACTTACCTAAATACGGGCGCGCCCAACCAATTCAATCCCGGTGTTCTATATTGTGAGATTTGCCAAACCTCTGGCCAGCACTGCCCTGAGCACTGTCATCTTCTTCAGAGATATGTTCAAGTTCCCAAAAACCCCTACTGCTAGTTCTGTAAGTCCATAGGGCATAATGAAGAGGAGTGTCGTAGTTACGACCTTATGCGAGAGCGCACCTCTGACGCCTACCGAGTACACAATGAGGCCCAGAATAATGATGGCTATGGTTACCGCGGTGGCACCTCCGGAAGAGGTGCTTTTGGCGGTCGCGGCCATGGTGGGATGACCGGAAGAGGTAGAGGCCAGGTTGTGTGTTACAATTGTAACCAAGTTGGCCACTTGGCTCGTGACTGTCGGAACCCCACTACAACCTATCGGTATTGCCGCGTAGTGGACCACGTGATTGAACAGTGCCCCCAGCTCCTCACAAATATTCAGGAGAACAACTGTGGCCCTACCCCAAATATTCAGTTGATTTCCGTTGAGCAAAGACCTGCCGCAGCCCTCCATGTGGTCACCCGGATTGGAGCTATGACGCATATTCAAAACACGCCCAAGCAACCTGTCGCGGTGTGCACATGTAAGACCTCCGAGGAAGTCCCAGCCCTTGACCCTGCGAAGGACCAAGCACCAGCCCAGGAGGCCCAGTGCGATATTGTTGACCCTGGCGCAGCAGAAGTACCTGCGCGGCAACCTCAGCAGGCTTCGCAGCCACAAGGGGCCTCGACGGATAAAGTAAGTACACTATCCTCTTTCTTGCAGAGCTGTATGAAACTCTTACGGAATCAGAATGCTTTAAAAGAGCTGCAAAAAGTTCTTGCTATCACAGACCCTCAGAGAGGAATTGATCAGGAGAAAACTGTTAGTCGTGTCCGAAGAACGGGAAGGGAAATGAGATTGAACGTTCAGATAGGGGAATATGATATGACTGATGTCATTTTGGATCTTGGATCAGACGTTAATGTCCTACCCAAGCAGACCTAGGTACAAATGGGAAAGCCTTCCCTGGTTTGGTCACCTATACAACTGCGACTAGCTAACCAGCAAAGGATTGTACCTCTCGGGAGACTTCTTAGTGTCCCAATAGACATTGATGGGGTCAGTAATCTAGCAGATTTTGAAGTTATTGAGATCATTGATGACAGCAACCCTTATCCAGCCCTGTTGGGAATTGAGTGGGCCATGGCCAATGCTGCAATTATCAACCTTAAGAGGAGAAAGATGACCTTCGAAGGAAATGGTTTGCGCGTTATCATACCCCTCGACCCATCCCAAGGAGAAAGATATACAGAACCACTCAGAGATGAAGGGGAGCAGGATACTCTAGACCACATCTACAACATCACAGCCAAGGACACAGATTATGTCGAGCTTGACGTTGATGGTGTAATGGATTGGCAATGTGATAGCTCCTGCATGTCTGATTCAGACGATGGTCTAGAGAACTGGCAGAATCGACTGTACGAGCTACATGGCCACATATGCGCGCAGATCACTCAGTCTCTTAGATGCCTTAGTGCACAGCCTAGAGGGTTGCCTGCATATGTTGGGATGACAGACCCTGGAGAATTTATTGCACATGTGTCCGACCGAGTACCTCAGTCACAAAACACCCAGACTCTGGAAACAGCACTAGGAGCTACAGCAGCATGGGGGACCAACCCTAAAGAGTCTCACCCCAGTCGGGGAACCTGCCAGAAATTCCTGCGCCCCAGATTCATAAGCCAAGTTCAAGAGGTACGAAGTAAGTTCAAGGGGCCAAATAGCCTTCAGGGACATTTGAGGCAGTACTATACAGCAGGGGAAAACACACCTCACAAGGAGAGGGTGCATAAGTTCGTGCATATCTTGGAACCTATAGTGAAAAATTGGCATATGGAGGTTGAGCTCCGACACGGCACTGAAAGTAGGGATGATCTTGTTGATAGCTTTTCGATCACATTTTCTATTAACAAAAGTGGTCCTGTTTTAGATATAGCTTTCCACGACAAGGCAAATGATGATCACCCAGGAATTTTATACCAAACCAAGCGGCAGAACCAAGACGCCAGTCCCTCAAACCTAATAGTCCTGTCACAGATATTACCAGGTCAGGTCAAAGGGCACTATTGTGCCGAAGTTGCTTGTTGTCCCCAAGTTTCAGCCATGCTTCTGCCGAGGCCCAGAAACATAGCGAGGCTCAAAATCCGACCGTTGGGAAGCAGCCAAATTGGCGGCGGTAGTGTTTTAATTGCCTTAAATACCTGTACTAAGACGATTATCGGAAATCAGGTAACAGTTGGACAAGATTTCCGTAAGATTTGGTGCCGTCAATGCACCGTCCTGCCCGATGTGATTGGTGACGTGTATAAGAAGATGCCTAACTGAAGTTCGGCAGGTCTTTCCTCAATCTTCTTTACAAAAACCCTCTGTGCACACAGCTGCAGAGGTCGTCCACGCACACAGCTGGGACTTAACCTTTCCTTACAAAATCAACCTTAGATTCGCCTTAATCTTTCTTACATCATAAAACCTAACCTATCTTCTTTACACAAGCGCTTATTTATACTGCGCATTTTTACAAACCATGGTCTTAAACCATGGGTACCCAAAACCCAAAACCCTGGATTTCAACCAAGGGTTTATTACAAAAAAAGGAGTTTTAACTTCCCCCGACACCCCTAAGACTGTTTTGACCCGTAACTCCGCTTACAAACTTTCTGATTAACCGCGGAGTTACCCAAACATGGAGTATGCGTCCCAACAGGCCCCTAAGACTCACTAGTGGCTCGTCTCGGGACACCCTGCGACGTCTCTGGTGGTAAAATCTTCTGCGTGAAGGTGCTGAAGCGACTGTTGAGGTTATGTAGTATGTCGTCAGCTGCTTTCTCCTTTTCCACCAACTCTTGTAATATTGAAGATGAATCTGTATTAGCCCGTTCCTGCGCAAAACTGTCGTAGCTCTTCAAAACTTTGAGCTGGCTTTCTGCAGTATTACTTAATTCCAATGCTTCATCAACCAGGGGCTGGAGTGAATTCTCCAGCAGCATTACCCTTGTCCTGCATGATTCAATTTCCTGCTGAAGTTCCTTGCTGCGCTTCACTTTAGCCATCTTCTGCATAGGTGGCAGCGTCTTGATTTCTATTCTGACTGCATCTAATTCGGCCTGGCGTATCTTGATGGATTCCTGGATCTTACCTACATCTGGATTCGCTGTGAATTCCCTGTAGTGGGTTGAGCAAGTCACAACTGTTTATTTATCTGCGAAGTTGTATGTGAATGAATGGTAAAGCTTTATAATTATTGATTAATAAGGTTATTAAAGGCTAAGGTACAGTAATCCCCCTCTCTGCTTGCAGAAACCTGATTCTGCGGCACCCCATAGCTGTTTTGGGTGAGACTGCAACCTGCGCGCAGGTTGTTGCCGAAAGGGCCAACACTGTGGGTCTTTTGTTGGTGTGACACTAAAGGATTAAACCCGGGTCTGCCCTATTTCCCAACAAATTGGTTCCGTTGCCGGGATTTGAACCCGGGTCTCTCGGGTGAGAGCCGAGTATCCTAACCAACTAGACTACAACGGAGGCCCAGGAACAGCGCCATAGGGACATCAAGGCTTTAGCAGCAAAAATATCAGATAATACAACCAGCGTCGCCAAATTGCTGAAAGACAGCATCGAAGCCTGGGCGAACCTCCAAGACCATCCAGATGTAGGTAAGATCCAGGAATCCATCAAGATACGCCAGGCCGAATTAGATGCAGTCAGAATAGAAATCAAGACGCTGCCACCTATGCAGAAGATGGCTAAAGTGAAGCGCAGCAAGGAACTTCAGCAGGAAATTGAATCCTGCAGGACAAGGGTAACGCTGCTGGAGAATTCGCTCCAGCCCCTGGTTGATGAAGCATTGGAATTAAGTAATACTGCAGAAAGCCAACTCAAAGTTTTGAAGAGCTACGACAGTTTTGCGCAGGAACGGGCTAATACAGATTCATCTTCAGTATTACAAGAGTTGGTGGAAAAGGAGAAAGCAGTTGACGACATACTACATAACCTCAACAGTCGCTTCAGCACCTTCGCGCAGAAGATTTTACCACCAGAGACGTCGCAGCGTGTCCCGGAACGGGCCACTAGTGAGTCTTAGGGGCCTGTTGGGACGCATACTCCATGTTTGGGTAACTCCACGGTTAATCAGAAAGTTTGTAAGCGGAGTTACGAGTCAAAACAGTCTTAGGGGTGTCGGGGGAAGTTAAAACTCCTTTTTTTGTAATAAACCCTTGGTTGAAATCCAGGGTTTAGGGTTTTGGGTACCCATGGTTTAAGACCATGGTTTTGTAAAAATGCGTAGTATAAATAAGCGCTTGTGTAAAGAAGATAGGTTAGGTTTTATGATGTAAGAAAGATTAAGGCGAAGCTAAGGTTGATTTTGTAAGGAAAGGTTAAGTCCCAGCTGTGTGCGTGGACGACCTCTGCAGCTATGTGCGCAGAGGGTTTTTGTAAAGAAGATTGAGGAAAGACCTGCAGCTATGTGCGTAGGGGCCTGCTACTGTGTGCGCGGCTTTTTAAGGATTGAAGGGATCTGCAGCTGAGTGCGCAGATCAAACTGTGGTTTTGTAGCGAGTTGAATAGAACACAGTTTGTGGACGTAGCCCCTACACTGGGGGTGAACCACGTTATATCCGATGTTGTGGTTTCTTGTGCTGTTTCTGTTTCTGTTGTCTTTTATGCATTAATAACTGTATACATCTGATAAGTTAGATCGCTGTTAATATTTAGCTTCGCTGTGAATTCCTTGTAGTGGGTTGAGCAAGTCACGACTGTTTATTTATCTGCGAAGTTGTATGTGAATGAATGGTAAAGCTTTATAATTATTGATTAATAAGGTTATTAAAGGCTAAGGTACAGTAATCCCCCTCTCTGCTTGCAGAAACCTGATTCTGCGGCACCCCATAGCTGTTTCGGGTGAGACTGCAACCTGCGCGCAGGTTGTTGCCGAAAGGGCCAACACTGTGGGTCTTTTGTTGGTGCAACACTAAAGGATTAAACCTGGGTCTGCCCTATTGCCCAACAAATGGATAGGATCATTCAAACTCATTGGGTCTGTGAATCGATGTCTAGCTTTCGAGGTTTTGAAAATAGAGATTGGTTCTATGGAAGTTGTGGTGTTCTTTATGCTGTAAAACCATTATGTCGATCCTTTTTCCAATTGGTAAATAGTCAATTCCCGATTTCCCTAAGTGTGCTTATCTTTATTTCTAGGCACTTTGTAAACATGCAATATTTCCTATGGTTGGTTTGTTTGTCATTCAATAGATCCTGATAAGAGCTTTGTTTACAACCACTAGCTTGCTATTGGGAGAGTGTATGAAGCACGTCCGAGGCATGTTGGCATTGCTTTTGGGGGAACCCAAGGCAATGAGGGTGTTTATTGATGAATATTTTGCAAGACTAACTATTCAATAACATGCAATTGACAAAATATATCAACCAGGTTTTCTTATTCGTGGTCAGGTAATTACATTCTATATTACCTATGTTTGTCAGAGTAATTAATAATTTTTAATAATGTTCAGATGTTATAATCCCTATAATGCCCCAGAGCTAGGTTGTCTTGTGGAAAACCAAAGTTTGATTGTACTTCAATCTATCACAGGCATCGTTGACAACAAAATCATCAAGTTTAGATGTGGAAGCTTGGGGTCTAGGTGGAAAGACATCAAAGCACATATAGGGTATGTAAAAGCAGTGCGAACAACTATTTACAGAGCAATGACGCAAGGTTGGTTATTTCAATTTTTTTTAACTTTTTGTTAATTCCATGTCTTTTGTTCTATCATTTTATTACTTTGAAACCTACGATGTAGTACCTTCTTATCATTTTTTCTTCTGCCACTCAAATTTGTCATGTCTTTGCACATAGGCTGACTTGAAAACATTTGTGAATTGGGAAGACTCACCAGAGAATATGATGATGGATTTAATGGCTAATCCCCATAGAGTTCAGTGTGAGGATCATTGAATATCATTAAAAAATGTGTTAGATGCTTGTTTTTCTGGCTTTTTAATTGTGTTCCACAATCATTAGACAAACATAAGGCTAGAAGTGAGGTAGGAAGAGGAAATATGCTATTAAACATTCAGTTGCATGCTTTACATTGGATGCACTTGTGTACTATTATGGCACTCTCAGAGGAAATTGTGTAGAGTGAATTTAAAAATGAACCCCGAACTTGGAGCTTGAAGCCCCTATGTATAGCACCCTGCACAGGGATGAGTTCCACATTGAGATGTTATAACTGATAAGCAGCAAGCTGTTTGCAAAAATACTTTCTGTTTATGGAAATGATGGAATTTATGGATGGGAGTATCAATGTACACATGATACAACTCAAGAGGGAGGGTACTTGTAAATTTAAGACCGTGAAATTTTATTACTAGAATACAAGGAATAAAATAAATAAGGTTTTTAATAACAGGTGTAAGGGTGACAAATATCTTAACAAATTGATGTGTAATTATTATTTCTATTTTTTATGCAAGATTTTGCCGGTGAAAGGCCAGTTACAGATTTCAAATAAGAGAGAAAAATCTTAATATAGTTATATATAGAAAAAGTTAATAGAAAGTAGTTATTACGGTTACCAATGATATATAAAGTTTGGTTTTTATGCTAGATTTTGCCTTATTATGGTGGAAGGCCAGTTACATATTTCAAATAAGGCATAGAGAAAAATCTTAATATGCTTATATATAGAAAAACTTAATAGAAAGTAGTCATTACTGTTACCAACCATATATAAAGTTTGTGGTGCCTCAATGAAATATGTTGCTTGGTGTGTCAAGTCTTGAAACTAGGAATGAGGCATTTTAAGATAAGTAAAAATGAATTTTGTGTTTAGTTAAACTCTATTAATCAATGTTAGTGAAGTCAAATCATAGTAAAGCATAAACCTTTTTTGTATCAATAAATAATGGCAATACTATAAATTGTTTGTATTAATGAATAATGTTAAATACTAGAAATTGTTTCTTAAAGTGCAAAGTACTTTTTATAGTTTTATAGCATGAGTATTGTGAAAATTGGGGAATATATTAATGTAAATGCAATTCTAAAACATTTTTCAAACTCTATAGAAGATAGGATTCAATATCTCCACAATAAGATTCAAGACGCATTCATAAATGACCATTTACATTAAGAATGATAGGGGTTAATCTTTAAATATATTATATATACTAAAGAGATAATAAAATACATTATATTAAAAAACATTATTATGCTTTCTTTAAAATGGTATTACAATATTTCTTTAAATATAATTAGACATAAACATTATTAATTTCATGAAATCATAACATTTAGGAATAATTTTGTTTTTTAATCAAGTGGAAATAAATATAAATTAATGGCCACAAATCATAATATTTATATAATTATGATATGAGAAGAATTTTGTTTAATTGAATTTTTTTTAAGTATAAAAGTCAAATAAAATATTTATATAAATATGATATGAGAATAATTTTGTTTATTTGATTTTTTTAAACTAAACATAATATTATATATTTGATAATAAGAATTTTTTAATTAAATAATTTTTTTTCATAAACTTTTGTATTTTGGAAATTTTGATGTTAATATGATTTTGAAAATAAAGTTAATTTTTGTTTATTTTTATCAACTAAAAAAGAAGAGATATTATCTTTGAGGAAGAGAATGTAAATGTCTTTATACATTTTTTATTTTTGTTTCTTTGGGAATTAGATGTAATTACTTTTATACATTCTCATGTTGTATTGTGTCTTCTCTCTTGTAAATAATTTTATGTAAATATAAGAAATACTAAAAATAAATAAAAACTTTATGTAAATATTATAATAATCCACAATTTTAATTGCATTGCTTTATATATGGCTGAATTGGTTGAATTTTTTAGATTGTCACCATGTTTAAATAGAGTGAAAATGAAAACCTCAATATTGTAATAAAAGCCATGCCATGTATTCCAAACTTCCAAACGTTTGTCTAAACTATATCATGTAATCCAAACTTCTAAGAATCTTTCATTGATTTAGCTAAGAAAAACATGAACATAAACCATTATTTTTAACCTCAAATAGTTTTTGTTTTGAAAAACATTTTTTATATTCACATAAATTTATTTACATTGAAAAAAATTAGCAAAAGAAGGGTATATACAATGCCTATAATGTCCTGAAGCAAATCATAATATACAATAGGATTCAACATTTTGGCATCTTTAATATGAACAAAGCAGAGCTATTGGAAAGCAATGCCACACAAATCTCAAATTCAAATTAGCAACCATGCAAACACTCCGAGCTTAACTTGAGACCTTGTTAAAATAATTTTGAATTGACAAAATTCCATATATAAAAAAATGGTGTTGACTCTGTATTACATTAAAAATAACACATTATCAAGTCAAATTACAATTTTGATAAAAATTACGTTACATATTTCAACAATTCTAAATCTAAAAAATTCAAATTCATAAAACATTCAATTCTGTTTGTTACTTTTCTATAAAAAAAAACTAAAACTAAAACTTCATTTAATTATTACTTATTATGATTTCCAATTATTTGAATGAGTCTTATCACTATTCTTTGAACACAATAACTATATCTATGAACTTTTTAATATTTACATTATTTTTAATTTATAAGTATAATATTTAAAAATATATATATATTATTACTTTTATATAAATATTTTTGTAGGTTTATTTAAAATTTATTTAATATTTAGATATAAATATTCTTCTATACATAAGAAAAAAAACAATAATTTTTGGAAGTGACTAATGTTTTATTCTATTTTTTTTTAAATTTGTAAACCAATTGTTAAGCTAAATATTTATTGAAATTTCTGAAACACAAAAATTATATCAATAATGGTCAAATATAACTTTGATTTGCTTATATCTATCTATCTATCTATCTATCTATATATATATAAAGTCTCTTTTATATATGTAGAAGTTTTACAAAACAATATTACAATCTCTTTTATGTGTAAAAGTTTTACAAAAGCATTGAAGTCTCTCTTCCTAAGTAGTTAATGACATGCTCTACAGGTTTTATAATATGTTATCCAAATGTTAAGCTAGAGTTGCTTAGATGGTAAAAGTTTTAAATACAATCAAAGGTTGTGCTTATTAGTGAATATTGTTTAACTTTAACAAGAATATAAATATTTTACTATACAATTGAGTTGGTTGAAAAACAAGGTAATTGACTTTAACATGAATATAGATAGTGTACTATACAATGAAGGTTGTTGGAAAACAATATAATTAAGTTAATTTTTTTATTTTAATTATATATGATAGGTAGTCAATATTCTACATTTTTGTATGTTGTATGGCAATATAAAAAAAAGGTAACCTCTTTGACACAAATGAAGCTAAGAGACATGTTTTCAAATTTCATTGTTGCTCACATTTGAATTTATAGTTTTACACTAAAACACTATATTGTGCTTATTTCTTCCAAGCATTATAAGCTTGGACGGTCTTTTTAAGAGGTCTACAACTCTAGATCATGGTGTTATTGTCCTTTCTTCATCAAGTTATCTGTATTTCATAAAAATCACAAATTACCACTTAATTGTTTGGTAGTAGTCCAATCACAAATTACCACTTAATTGTTTGGTAGTAGTCCAAAAATGTTATTGCATTTCATTCCTTTATCTCTTGAAAGGGTTGGACATCGTCCTCTTGCAAATACAAGTACATCGCAAGAAGACTCATTGTAGAGGTGCATGCATGTTCTCTCACGTAATTTTCTAAAACTTTAAATAACTATTAATATTTATGATTTTCAACTTAAACTTACCTAATATTCAATGTTGCAAACATAATGAATACAATACATGGTGTTTCATGTTTCAAGCATATACTTTACAAGTGAGCATATCTAATAAAGCAAACCCATACAAATCCCTCCCAAGCTATGTATGTGGGTATTTCTTATATTGTCGATCTCATTTTGTAATTTTTTTATAATCTTGATTTCATTTTGTAATTTCTCAATCTTGTTTTATCGAAATATATTATAAGACTAGTAATACATTTCCAGCCTCTAAGTCTACATGTGGGTAGACATTAGATTGAAGGACGTTTTTTGGTGTTATTGTGAGTTGGGGTCCATTCTACAACAATAAAACACTTTGTGACTCAATACATGCAACATGTTTTGAATGCATAATTTAAAGTTCCATTTTTACGTGCATGTATACTTTCCATCCTAGGGAATGTGATGCATACAATATATTGCCCAAACAAAATCCAAAGCATATGCCATCGTATGGGGGAGAATAAAGCTTCAATTTCTATAATCCAAATTAAATTTCAAAACTTAATAATAATAATGGACAATGATTACCTTAGAGATAGTAATGTATGGCTCAAAGTACATGGACTTATCAAATGGATACAAAAAAAATTATAAATATTTTTACCTATGTAATAATAAAATTTCAACCATTTAATATTTGAATACAAGAATTTTTTGAAAACATATAAATTTTTCCTTTCAAATTCCCCTTAGTTTTCATTGAACAACATATTGATTAGAGTGGGTGAACTGTTAAATGTGCTTTTTGGGACTTTATCATGATACCAATTGTATCGGTGTCTATTTGTTTGGCTTAAGAGATATATCAATTATTTCATAAATTTTCTTACAAAGATTTTTTTCAAACACCATATGGTTTCTCATGCTCCATTTTGAACAGTTAAACCAAGTGTATATGTGCCTACTTGTTTAACTTAAGAAATATCACAATTATTTTATAAATCTTGTTGTAAAGATTTCTATTCAAACAATAGCATTTAACTCAAAGTAATCAAATGGATAGGAAATTATAAAGAACCCCACTTCTCACAAAAAAAAATCTTTGAATTGATATCTTCTTTTTAGGTCCCTCAAAGGAAAAATACCAATGTCGATCATTATGCGAACTTGACATCAAAATTAGAAAAATGGCAAATATGGAAAAATGGGGGAGTGACTATTCTAAGCCACCTCCCATGATAAAGAATTTGAAATTAATGTTTGAAATGAAAATCAACACAATGGACAAGTGGAAGCCTAAGCCCAAAGAGAATTTTGTTAAAGGTGCTTTAACAACAAAGGCAAGATGCAATGCCTCAAGCATGTATAGATGGTACTTCTTCGCGCCATGAACTTTTAGGCTAACGTAAATAAACTTATGGTGATGGGATGGTCTTGTTCATGTGGGAGAGCATGAATTGGGATCCACCATATACAATTGATGACTAGTCAATTTGTATTTGATGAGGAAGGATACCATGTATCGTAGCCAATTATCCTACATATGTGTTGTTTCAATATTATGTTTCTATATGTCAAGTTTTAGAGATGAGGAGGGGTTTCAAGCATTGTGCAAGACACATTGAGGAGCTCCATGAGTGTCGCATATCAGTGAAACACCTGGCTCAGTGTTCACTTGTTTTATGAAAATGAGCAACTATTTAAAGCTTGCTTCATTTCTCTAGAGAGAGAAATTGCTTGTCCCCAATATTTTGTCAATCATGCTTGTTAAAATTGTTTTGGGAGCCATGGTTTCAACAATTTTGAGTTTGATTGAGAATCTTCTGAATTTGAAGCACATGAAGATCAAGATAATATTCACCTCTGAATTTGGAGCACATGAGTGTTTTACTACATCTTGATACACTCTTCACAAGTATGCATAATCTGCTTCATCTTCGTCAGGGAGAATAAGAGGAAAAGCATTACAAAAACTTGGGAAGTGTGAGCTAATTTATTTCTAAATTGTTGGGAAAATATGCAACACAATCAAAAGTAGTGAATTGATGTGTTGATTTCCTTTTACTTTTGCTTGATGAATAACAATTTAGAAAGTCTAAGCATTTCATAGAAATACTCTCTCTTTAGAAAGAGGTTTTGCTAGCTTTAGGTGACATAAGTGCTACGAAAACACTTATTCCATTCAGTTCGTGGCTAACTTTTTCTACATTTAATATTTGAGTGCCTATTTGTGATATCCTAGAAGGGCTTTTAAAAGTTGACCCTTCCCTGGCCTTCCTTGCAAGAATGGTAATCTATTTGTGATGGTACTTAGGGCAGAAGACCAACTCTAAATTATTGCAAAACCTTAGTCCATGCGCTTTTTTGGGGGTTTTTTTCCCTAAAACACCAATTCTTTTTTAGTTTACCCTTTTCACGATTTCACCATCCAACAACAATCTATCGGCGTAGTATTGCACCTTTTAGAGGCAATTGCTAGTTTATATATATTTTTTCTTCTAAAGACACTCGCAATCTAAATGAACAATTTGTTTTGACATGTTTGGTCGTTCACATTATGTTATCCTTTGATAGGATTTCACTATCAATACAATACATATAATTTAATTAAAACTGGCATAGTCCACTTTTTTTTCCATAGAACATAGATAGTCGACCTTTATGTGAATATAATATTTAAATTGTCTCACTTACAACTTAAGCACTTAAAAAATTTGATATCATGACTAAATAATAAATATGTATTTTCAAGATTACATAAAATGTATTTAATCATATGCTATGTATGGTTAGATGATGTAAATTAAAACACCTAAAACAAAACATTAGAAATTATGTGAGTGGTGAAATGCAAAGAATTGGTGGCGAACTGATTAAATTTTGTGAAATGTAAAGGATTTTTGGTGAATTAATTAAAGTCCAAGCTATCATGTTAGCTTGATCCAGATGCAGTTGAAACAATCAAACCAAAGTCCAAGTCAAACACTTCAACAAGTATATCGTCTTGTTGCCTTAAGCCTCATTCACCAGTTTCAAATGTGCTTTAATATATGGGTGACATGTACAAGTATGGTCGGTCAACAATCATGGAACGATAACATGTTACAAATATCATTTTTGTCAGACTTTATAACTATCATCTCTATCACATCTTGGTAGGGACTTACTGCTCTGTAGCATTGCCTGTTTTATTAGAAACTTAAGATTTCAAATGTTATAGTGACATAATAAATGAAAAAGATTTTATGAAATTTGATCTCTTCCAAGTGATTTTTAAGTTGACCTATTAACTAGTAAGAATTAAACTTAAAAAAATGAATTATATGTTTTGTTATAACAATATCTCAATCCTCCATAGAATAATAATGACCACTTGTGAAAACGAAAGAACATAACTTTAGAACAAAAGCATCTTACCAAACTCTATCATCCTCCGATTCAACATCACATGCCAAAATAAATGGATATCGTATCATTAGTATTTTAAAATATTTTAAAATATTTTGTAGAGCAATCACATCTTAAAATATACCAAGATAAGTGGATCACATCAATCAAAGCCACAAAGATAGGAATTTGCGCAAGTCAACTCACCGAACCTGGAATACCAAGCTTGTGGTATAAGTACAAACTAAGGAATCTCATCAACGCTATGCCAACATGAGAATCCCTCTTAGGTACCTCAAATATTGTAGCAGGTACCTCAAATATTGTAGCAACTGAAACAACCTTATATAGGTAAGGAAAGAGACCAAAACCATATCTATCTTGGAAAATTTGCAATATGAAGAAGATCCTCCACCTATCATAAGTGAAAAACATTGCCATCTACCACAACAAATAAACCACATAATGCAGGTCTTCCTCAGCACCTCACTTGTTTAAAATAAAACCGTACCAACCAATAATCACATAGAAGTACTACCTATCACTAGCAACCTTTGGAAAAATTAACTACCTATCATAATTCCTCCTAGGCATCACACTAGTTGAAAATACATCCATAACAACCATTAGTGTAGTAGATCCATCATCTTTCAACACAAGAAAATCTCATCAAAACCTCATGTAAGTGTATGTTTTCATCTCAAGCAACCCTGGGTATCACACCCAACAACCTCAAATAAGGTCTACTATCTCTCCTAGGTGACTCTAGCTGAAATACAAACTCCCTCTTACTCTAGAGTGATTTCAACCACAACAAGCTTTGGTACCATTTAGAAATTTTGGAAGACTTCACACTTCAATGCAATTTAGAAATTTAACCTTTTGACTAAGGTTTCTTGCATCTTACCCTTGTGAATTTTAGAGGCTTAGAGTTGTTATGAAATAAAGTATAGAATAAAAGTGGAAATAGTACACTATTTCACTCTCTAATTATTGAATGTTCTAGGCAATTCAATGAGAAAATATTTCAAAAAACCTATATAAGTTTCATCCCTCTAGAGTAACTTATCCCACATAAACCAGATTCAAGCATTTAGTTTTACAACAGTTACCAACATAAATCTATCTTAACTATGGCTCTATCAATCACCGAGAATGATCAAACTCTTGATGTGCAAAATCCTTTTAGAGTCCTAAACTTAAGGAAATGTTTGCACCTCAAGGGATTTGATCCCTCTCTGCTCTTGACAGAGCCAAAGTTAAGATGGACCTATGCTAGTTCCAATTGTGGTGGTTGCATCAAAACATTGTTGTTTAAAATAAAAAATTACCACATTGAAATAATCTCATCCAAAATAAAATAAAAAATATTGACACCATCAAAATGGTGAATTGTAATAAAGTAATAATCATGTTCAGTTATAATACATGTGAATGATTGCATTGAAAGAGAAAATAGACAAATAGGCAAAAGTTGCATTAATTAATTAATTATGAAGTAACATACATGCAGTTCATCCAATTATTGATTTATTTGCAATTATCACAAAACGTATATATAACGTATTGTTCTGTTATTAACTTAACAATACATAAGCATATATATTTTCCATCGCAATCATCCACATGCCAAATATTCCAATTTAGAATCCTACAACTAGAAAAAAATTGCATTCATTCATTGGTTATGAAGTAAAAATAATTATTCTTAATTTGTAATGATTTTGTTTTGAATATGTCTCTCTTGTATGTCAAATCAAAGAAAGACTAACTAATACACAAAGATTTAGCTGTCATGTAACTATTTATCAAAATATTTATTTAAAACACGACGATGCATGAATAGAAATAGAAATAGAAATTTGATATATATTTATATAAATGTATTTTACAATCTAGCCAATTTAAATTTGGAGTAAAAAATGTGCTTGTTTTTATAATTTTTTTATATATGTAGTTTTTGGAGCTGACATGTGTCACATCATCATGACAAACATGACACATCTCATCTACTTTAGGCTATAGAAAGCACCTCTAAGCACAATTACAACAATAAAACATGCATAGAAGCAACACAACAACCTTTAGATTATTCAATGATGACATCAAATCACTTAACAAATTGCTTGTTTACTTATATTAAATCATCAAGGATTAAATAGTTGTAAATAATAATTTATGGATAACATATATGGCTGAAATATTCTTTGATATGCTCAAGATAAAGTACATTTAGGTACCACAACCTTTTCTCAAAGCCAGTATACGTCCATTAGCTTTCCAAAACCTAGGTAGGAAAATAAAATTAGCTTAACCAAAAAGCCAACTTGCAAGAATCACCACAAAAAGTCTTTAAAAGCGAGACATCTATCATTTTTTTCTTCTTTTCTACCAAAAATAACCTAAAATTTTATCACAAAACCCTAACCTCAAACCTCTACAGTATATATGCTAACCTTATACCTCCAATATATCAAAATGCTTACACTATTTATAATAAACAAATAAAATATATATGCTAACTGTATACCTCCACTGTATCAAAATACTTACCCTATTTATAATAATAAATAATTTGAATTCCAAACTCATAAAATACTAATGAAAATAAAATTATTGTTAAAAATGTCTAACATTTTCGTTTATATCATAATAAAAGATCACAGTTAATAAAATTATTGTTAAAAATGTCTAACAAGCTCACAGTTAATAATTTTAGATCAAAATAAAAGATAACAGTTAA
Source organism: Pseudotsuga menziesii (assembly GCA_001517045.1). NCBI lineage: Eukaryota > Viridiplantae > Streptophyta > Pinopsida > Pinales > Pinaceae > Pseudotsuga > Pseudotsuga menziesii. Next base: position 259,933 of record LPNX011231255.1, on the reverse strand, counting down.
TAATTTTATAGAAAGATAAAAAAAGAGAGCATGAGAGAGGATCACATTTTTTACCTTGGAAATTGTGAGTAAAGCTATAAGACCTAAGGGATAACCAAGTACACCACCACCCTTAATATTCGAAATATGAAAGCATACAAGCACTCTAAGCATCACGTACTTCTATGCTCTCAAGTTGTTTTGACACTATTTTTTTTCGGAACTTGTTGTAACACTATTTTTTTTCGGAACTTGTTTTAACACTAATTAATAACTCTATTTATATATACTAAATATTAAAACTTAAACATAAGTTTTTGAGTTTTATATTTTTATATTTTATTATTAAATATTTCAAATTATGTTTAATAATTTTTGTTTGAGTTATTTAGTAATTTTATTTTCCAAATGTAACATTTATTTTATAAAAATCATGCAATTTGATTTTAAGTTTAGTATGGAGAGATGTTATTAATAACTTTTTTGTAATATAGATTTATCTTAAATATATATAATTTAATATGAAGAAATTGATTCCTTGATTTAGGTGCCTGATGGAAGAAGGGAGAGAACGAGAGTGCCATTGGCTAGATATGTGACAACTTATGTTGGTCCCATGCCCCAGAGTAATGAGGATGATACAATCGGTGCAACGATGGAACACCTAGCTATCTAATCAATCGTCTTCCATGTGTATGATTTGTTGAGAGACTGCTTACATATACATGGTAGTGATTGCAATAATGGTGCCCTGGTGTGGCTTGCCAATAAAGGACGATGCAATGGTTATGCATTGGCAAACTACTCTAATTCATGATGAATGTGAGGAATGGGATAATCAACAAGATAAGGCATGTCGATTTGTAGAGCATAAACATTATGTGTGATTTGTGAATGTGGAAACTATTGTGATCGTGTGGCTTTTATCATGTACACACTCTCTTTGTTGACAAGTTTTGAGTAAGGCATTAGTTGGAAAATGAGAAATGACAAGAATATAGTTCTTTAGGAACTGTTGTGAGGGAGGGGTTTGTGAAGGGATTAAAAGATCAAAGGCAGAAGCAACCATAGCTTGCAAAAATCGTGGAGCAAGTGGTCAAGGAGGGAAAAAGGAGAGGGGTTTCAACCACCACCCACAAATCATGTAGGATGTCAAGGCCACTACAGTTCATTTTCATAGGAATACTCTTAGGATATTTCAAAAGGAAATCAAAGAAGTTGAGGATTGGGTTAAATAAGAGAAAAATATCATGGATGATGAGGAAATTAATTATGACACGATAAAGTCTTAGATTCTTGACATGAGGAACTCCCACATTGGAGATACCAAATACTTCCAAATGGTTCTACTCTACTAGAACATGAAACCTTTACTCGAAAAATTTCTATTGGATCACAAGGAGGGAATGAAGGAAATTATTTTGTAGGTTGATGAGAGCTAGGACCAATGGATCCAATTGAATAAAAAATTCAGGGATCAGTTGAAGAAAATTACAACCAAGATTAAATTGATAATCAATGCTATATCATGCTTTGTGTTTGCAAAGGAGGTTGTTGAAGATGAGCACCTACCATCTACCTCATCCCAAGAGGTGACCCTTCTCTTTGTTTCTGATGATGAAGAGCATTCCCCTTAGACTTGGGTATGCTTTGTTTTATTTTGATTACTCATGTTATCATAGTTATGTTTTGAAATTCTATCTTAAAGAATGCTACAATGCCCAAAGTAGGCATAGTATCACTAAATAGAGGATTGTAAAAAAATATTGTTATAGAGCTTTACAAATCCATATTGGTAAACATATGTTTTATTGTTGGTCGGGTTTCTCAAGTAATCGACCAGCTTGAATGACTCTATTTTTCATTTATTACTACAAATAACTAGCTTACACAAAAATATTTAGAATTAATACATGACATGAAATTAAATGATAAAAAAATTACAACTAAGGAATTTTATCTCTTTTAATACTTACTAGATTTAAAATGAATCTATTTTGATCCTTACCAAATGATCTTTAAATTAACTTTCAAAATTTACCATAAGTTTAACTAATAAAAATTATACAACTTACTTAAAACAAAAAAGTGTTTTTATTATACAACTTACTTAAAACAAAAAGTGTATAAATCTTTTTGTATAAATCCTTAAATTGTATGAATGATACTAATCATGCTTTATGTTGTTATTCCTAGACAAAATCGTCTACATCTTTGTATGTTTCATTGGACAAATTTTGTGGCTAGTTACAACCTTACATATCTAGCACACTCTTTTTTCATGTAAATGTTATATATAAATACTTCTTTTCTTTGGAAGGTTAGACTTTTTTTCAAGCATAAAAAAACATTACTTTTGTTATTCATTGAATCAAAAGTGCATCAGCTTACATATCTATCCATAATGACTGTAAAATCAGACCCAAATTACTATAGAACACCCAACATTACAATGGCAATCACCAAAAACAAAAGACACAAGAACTTAATCACTTTAAGAGAAGTCAAAGAAGCAAAAATGACCAAAACTGCACTGGTACAACCTAGACAAAAAGAGAAAAACATGAATCACCAAAGCGGATAAGTATTATCATCTCCATCAAAAAGAAATAGTAGACAGAGCCTCTATGCTCTACTGATCCTTCCACATACTACTCCCAAATGAGAAGGCTTTCAACTTCCACAAGTGCCTCCTTTGGGAAAAAATCTACCATAGTATTTATTTCTCAAAAACAATGATCAATACTCAGGTCATAAAAAAATGCCACCAGATTCTCAGCTCTCATACACCATCTCATACACCATTGATGTAGAGAGAGATAACTTCAAAGTATGCACATTTTCATTTCCAAATTGCCAATAACTAAAAAGTGCACATTTTCTTTTCCAAATTGACAATAACTAAAGAGTATCAACAAATATTTAAAGTATCAATACCCAAGGAGGAAGCAAGTTTACAAGGCAGCGTAATGCCAAAAAGCTCCACCTTCGTGTTTGAAAAATGGAAGGTTATACATCAAAAATGTAATTCTCATATCCATAAATTAAAATCGAAAATAATATGTAATGTCATCAATGGGATTTGAAGATACCACCTTAGTTGTCGTCATTTTTGTGTTGAGATTTATATCACAATCTATTATTATTTGAAAAAAATAAACCCGAGAACCGAGAGAGCTAGGGGCAAACAAATCTATTACTCATTAATATTAGGAGTTATGATATTAATACTAAATTTTGCTGCTGGCGGCTTGTCAAATAAAACAAAGAAGAGACCAAGAAAGAAAAAAACCTTGAAATTATAAAAATGTTAATTTTGAGAGACCAATACTTGTTACAATAGCATTAAAATTAAAAATAATTTATCAAAATATTAAAAATAATTAAAAGTTTAAAAAGTTTAATAAATAATATATAATTACTTATTAATAATAATACATAAAAATGCATAAAAAATACCCCAGGATGGTGCATAAAAATAAAGATAACAAAATAATTTTAAAGCAAAAAATATATACATGAAGTTAAAATACAAATTTACAAAAAGATGTTGCATAAAAATAAGGATAACAACATAATTATATATATAAAGTTAAAATACAAAATTTATAATATATAAAGAAGTTTAAATATGTGATTATTTTCTAGTAAGGTTTTGGTTGGAATAAGGCGATCAATTTGAATTTTGTGTTATTTAAATCTTGATTCTAAACGCATATATGGCTTCAACGCCCTCAAAATCTTTAGAGCACCCATATTTTGGGGATTTAAGCATTGCTATTTGCATTTTTAAGAATTTATGTTAAATTCTTGCTAGATTTCGTCGAAATTGTGCAAGAAAACCCCACAAAGAATAGTTTAAATCTTCACACGTTTAAAGTACCATATATATAAAAAATTAACGACACAAAAAATTATTGTTTTTTGAAAAATATTAAATCAAATATATTTTTAAGTCAATAATAAATTAAATTTAAAAACTTAAATAAGAGATGACCAATAAAAGAAGACAAAGGAGATAAAAAAGAAAAACAACAAGGTGGGAAACAAGACTATGGACCATAGACTTGAGATGATTAAATGTAAAAACTAAAATAGGAGAAGACCAATAAAAGACGACAAAGGTGAAATAAAGAAGAGAAGCAACAAAGGAAGGGGGAACTTAACCAGAAATGATATGAAAAAGTGAAATTCGACTAAATGCTCAATGATATAAAGCAAAAATAAGAAGTGAAATACTAATATATGCTTAATGATATAAAGAAAAAAGAAGAGGGTATAAAATAAAATATAAATTGATAAAATGATTAAAGATTTAAAATGAAAAAATAAAAGACAAAATAATAATAACAAGAGTCACAATGTGGCAATGCCTTTGTGTTTTCTAAACAAACTTTGCAAAGAGGCAACCAACGTCTAGTGCGGTGATTGTAATTTACCAATTTTAGGTAACATAATTAGTATGAGTTCCTCTTTGTAATCTTGCATTGTTTGATGGACCTAGAACTCATGCAGAGGCATCATCGACTGTTCCAATGACCTTTTTCTCATCATCTTCTAGTCCTCCAAATCCTAGTGTTTCTAATAGCACGGTTTCATCATTAACTCATGTTCCTACATCCCTTACTATTCCCACTTATGATGTGTCGATATCTGGATTTGGATCCTTATTTGGATCTATTAGATATGAAGTGAGATAAGCTACAGGGTCAATTGTTCACTACTTAATTTACATAGGGAATATAGATATAACACCCATGAGCATAAGGCATGCACCTTACTACCATAATACACAGTCAAAATGTTCCAAACTAAGTAAGAGAAAGGAATGCATTAGTCCAGTGGACCTCCCTAAATCATTGATCCCTGTATTTCTAGTTCTTACCCTTCAATTATTTTCCCAACTTTTATGGATTTAGTTCTAATTCCTACAGCAGCAAGGGAATTCACATCCCTACTTGCCATCCATTCCATTTCAAGAAGGAAAACTAGCTAAGGCCTTAAATAAAGTAGTGAAGACGACAAATATAGGGGTAGCACCACCAATGGAAGTAGTTTCATTAGAAGCATCTTATTTGACCTCATTGGATGAGAAGTGGTTCCCTTTCCAACTGAGAATACAAATACATATCTACCATTTGCAAAGATTACAAACACAAGGCCATATCAATAATTTTTTTGTTTGACCATAAGAGAGAGGTGCATATCCTCTAGTTTAAGGGTCTATTCTTGTTCTGGTTGCAAAGTCAGTTCAAAAGCTAGGTTAAGTGCCAAAAGTGGTAGTAAAAGGAAAAATATATGGACCATATATAGTAGATTATTACCTAGATTGAGATTGAGACCCAATTCTACCCACAAATTGAGTAGCTATGTGGAGTAGATGTATAAATTATTCAACCCCATAAACATAGTAGATTGGATTAACCAAAATAATAATCACCTTCACCTTTGAGCTATGTGACTATTTCTTTTTGGGTGTTGCAAACATAGTTAAATGAAATGAATGAATATTTTGGGAGTAACAATAAGGATGAGGAACAAAGTTGCATATTCCCTGCCATTGAGCTTGTAAATTGAATTGCAATCGGATAGAGATCTCTCTTTGAGAACACCAATTTGTTCTTGGAGTCAATCTTGTAAATTGAATTGCAATCGGATAAAGATCTCTCATCGTGCACACCAATTTGTTCTAGGCCTCAGAGCAAGTAATCCCTGCTTTTGTACTTATTTTTGTGGTTCTTGTTTGCAGTTTTTATTTTCTTACCAATTACCATTAATAAAATTTGAAATGATTAAAATACATTCTAAATCTAAATATGAAATTTGAAGATCTAAATATCAACTATGTTCCTAGTAAGGAGAAAGGACCAAGCGACTGATACTCAATCGAGAAATGAATGCAACCATAACCATGAAAACTTTCATTGAATTATGCATACATACATTTCGTATAGCTCACTATAAGAGAATAATATTGATGGTAGAAATTCATATGAGTGCTCATAAATACGGTGTTAGATAGGGTATTTTTTAAGGATTCTAATATTATACTCAAGTATAGTATTCTAGGCGATTGTTTTGGATTGAAAAAAACATGTTTATAGATAGGTATGCGAATATTAAATATGAAACATAAAATTAACATTGAAATGTGTCAATTTTGGCGAATATTATGATAAAAAAACATATTTTATGTAAATATATGCAATATTATACACAAAAAATGACCAAATAGCGAATTTATTATTTGAAAAAAAACCCCAAAAATAGCCAATTGGAGAAATTTTGCCCCTAAAAATTATCCTGGTGTTAGATATGAAAAGGACAAGGTTGTGCTCACCATGTATATCAGACCCATAAGCTATAGAAATTTCTACCTCTTCTTAAACAAAAGTTTTGTTATATTAATTGTTTGTTTAAAAAAAATTCTTATAATTGTTTCTAATTGCAAAAATAGTATAAATTTGCATACAACCTAAATTTTCAGCATAACGAAATAATTGGCAATCAGGTTTCCCGATCGTATGTGTTCCTACCTGCAATGCACACGCCACTAATAATAATCTTCTGCCTCGTCTAACCTAAAGCACTAGGACCATAACACATTAAGGCTTGATGGATTAACAGGATCTTGTGAATCCTAATGATCTTACTTGGATCTTACTGTTCCCAAATGAAAATAGGATATCCCGGTATCCATGGGGCCGAGGAATTCTCAACATCTTCGATGAAAGAAATGTCCCTTTTCCACTGAGGGTTAAATATAAAGGGGATAGGCCCCAAATTTCCTTGAAGATACCTCAAGCAAAATCAGTGTGTGGTTAGAACTTGCCCATGGGAGAATGTTTAAGGAGAAAGAGAAATTCCCTTCCAGCAAGGAACTGCTAATGAGAAATCTATCCAACCTGGCATAATGTGTTCTGGTCCTAGTACTTAATTGATTGGGTATACTAAGCCTTGCTACCATAATATACCCCTTAATTATTGATTAGGTCTTGTTGATTAGGAGCAAATTGTAACAAAATTTTCACAAAGTTTTTATTCAAAACTTATATTTTCCCGTTCCTTCTTATTTTGAGGGGGGGGGTGGGGGGGCTCCCATGAGGTTTTCCCCTATTTCCTTAATTTATTAAGAATCATTTTTTAATTCTTTTAGATTGTATATGGGTGACTTTTGGCCTTGTTTCCAGGGCCTGCAGTTTTCCAAGTTAGGCTTCCAGGGGGGTGTTAGGATTTATAATCCTCCCTTGTGTAAACTGGTATATTAGATTATATTTTCCTAAATTAGGAGTCATTTTGTTTTTATTGGGTCCACTAGTGCCATTGGGTCCACTTGGGCCAATGGGGCCACATGTACCAGTCATTAGAGTGTGGGGAGCACAGATAGAGGCCAATTGCAACTGACTGCACCTTCACGCATCATTTTATGTGCCTTGTAGACAATTCCCTACAATTTAGGATCCACTAGGAGTGTCGGAACCAACCGCCTTCTGTTGTTGGCAATTGGTGGTGACTAGTCAAGCTAAGTTATGCTCTAGTTACATTCAGTTAGATGTCCTCTAGTTCAGCTGGTGACAGTCTTGCATGGCTGCATGTGGAATTGTGCTGACTTTCGTCCAACCTATTGAGATGATGTCACACCCACCTCTTGGTACACCAATGACTGCTCCTATCTCTACCCTAGCCCCCCCTCCTCCCAAGAAGACTAGGGGAAAAGCGCCCAAAGCGACAACATACCCACATCCTCCTCCTACATGTGCGTTATGCGATGTCTAAGGTGATGAGACACAAAATTTTCTCGATTTTCCTATCCTTCGCACCTGCATGTGCATTGTAGTCGAGACTGATGACACCCCAGTGGTCAATGTACCAAACCTACCTGCGGTTAAGAACAAATTTCTCCGCAACAACCATCCATGTGCAGTTTGTGGCTTATATGGTCATTATTCCCACCATTTCCCAAACTTGATTGAGTATCGGTCGCTCCTCAGTGACCTCCGCAAGCACTCCCGCGGGCCCAAAATTATTGTCCTTGAGAAGATCCACCCTCCGGGTTCTTCCTCAGACACCACCAACACCATCTACATGATCTATAGCTCCAGTAGTACTCTCCCCTCCTCGGTCTTAGAAGATCCATCTAATCTATCCACGCGTTTCTTTCACAATGACGAGGAGATCCTTGAATCTCTTTTGACTCCACAATATACTTGGGATGATTTGCACCATCGCTCCTTCATCCTTGATGAGCCTTCTTCATCATCAGACTAATTCTTTGTAAAAGCGAAAGACGTCATCCACAGAAGTGTGGATTGGTTTAAGAACTCAATCCCAACACCAAACGCCTTTGAACTTAGGAAACATGGCTAACATTTCACCAACCATAAAGGTTGATATATCAACTACATTCAGGATAGTTGAGGATATCACACTCAGAGTGTCTTGCTCCCTTGAAGAATTCGCTTCATATTGGAGCAACCGTATCCAGTTGGAGTGTTACTAGTCGAATTCGATTATCATTTTTAATAATGAAATATGAATAATATATTAGATGATGGTAATGATTACAAATGAAACTCGCCTTTATAGGCTTGAGCGCATAGAATGAAAGGTTACACCTTTTCATATAATAATTAACTAATCTAATTAATATTTTGTTTTATATTTGTTACATTGCCACCCCCTTTAAGGGAGCTTTGTCCTCAAAGCTTGAGTATTTCCTAATGTCAGCCTTCATTCTAAATCAGTGTTAGTATTAGAATCAGACGAGATTTTTGGTGCAAAGACTTGCACTTCCTCTCCATTGGTGATTCTGCACTGTATTGTCTGATTGTTCCTACATTTATGGCCTAGGGTCCAGTCATCATCGGATCGACGACATATGTCTTATTCTTTTTTCTATTATCAGAGTAACCATTAGATGACTTTGATCTATTTTCCATTTCATAGGCATATGATTGAGGTTTGTGGCATTGATGGTCGAGTGACCAAGTATCTGCACAGTACCTACATTGTGTCTCTTTTATTGTCGATAATGGTTATCGCCTCTTGTTTTTATTCCTTCAAATTTGCGTTCTACAACCTTTGCTTTATGTCTTGCTACTTCTACATTAGGTATGTCATGTAACTTTAACTCTTTTTAGAGGTATGATTTAAGACCTCCTAAATAGGTCTCAAGTCTTTACTCGTCAAAAAACCCAAATACTCGTGTCTATAAAGATTCCCACTGATGTGTGAATTCCTCAACGCTTCCAACCTGTTGTAATCTGGTAAGTTTACTAAAAATTCATCTTCTTTGGTTCCTTGAAACTTATTAAATTTTTTTTTTTTGAACAAGTTCCAGGTGTAGGTAAAATTATCTCTCTTCCACCATAAGTACCAATTATAGGCGTACCCTTCCATACGCATTGATGCATATTTCACCTTCTCCTCGTTAGATTGAATATTGTAAATGTCGAAGTATTCTTCCGCTATGTTTATCCAAGCAGCGCATTGGTCTTCACTTCCATTGTATTTCGACAACTCTATTTTTTCCTTAGATGGGTACACTTTGTAAGGACAATATTGATTGCATTTTGATTTATGATTTGATGGTGGCTCGGAACTACTGGACGATGCAAATGACATATTTGAACTGTTTTGTTGTTGTTGGCAATTTTTTACCTTTTTAATCTCTACTATCTTACTGATAGCTTCTATTTTGTTGTTTAATCGTGCCTCCATATCTGGAAGTACTTTTGTTTCTAAATCTTGCTTAAGCATTGCATTGTTAATATTTATTTCTTTTTGCAATTCTTCTTGATTCTTGGCAAGTGCTTACTATCTGGAAATATGAACTGATGCCTCTAACATGTCTGGACTGCTGACTTGGTCTGTTTTAGGCATTAGTCTTTGTAACACCTCGATTAATGTATTATGGTTCTGCGTCATGGTGCTCATGTTCTGTGTTAAGGTGTTTATGTTTTGAGTCATGGTACTCATTTTGTCATCCAAGTATTTTTTTTTTTTAATCATTCAGGAAGTCAATTTTTTCATCTAGCCTTCTTCCTAGTACCAAAACAAGCTCGTTTTTTAGTATTATATTGTTATTCTGCATCTCTTCCTTCAATTTTTTTTGGTTAGCAACAAGGGACTTGATGTCCTTCTCCATTTTTTCGATTTTCTCTTTTAGTACTGCCATGGTCTTGGACCTTGTATGCGAAGGTGTGTACTTCGAAGCTATTTTGTCATGTGTTACAATTCTTTTTTTATATAGATTTTTGGTGAGGTTTTAAAGGAATAATGATTAATTATTATATTAATTATTATGTATAAAACCTTTATTTTGTTATTTTGTTTTAAATATAATACAACAAAATTGAATATTATAAATATTTTGAAATAAATGTTATATTATATATTATAATATTTAACTTTTTTGTTTTTTTTGGTTTGTTCAGGTCGTAGAAGTGGAACGAAGGTGGTGGAAGAAGAGGAGCAACGAGCGCGGGAAGAACCCATGGAGAGGAGGATGCATAGAGGAAGTCAGGTGGTGGTGGGGAGGAGCGGATCAGTGGAGGAGGGAATGTGTAGATGGGGGGATGGAGCCGATGGGTGAAGGAGCAGGTGGACGCGTAGAGTAGAGGATGGTGGATGCGCAGAGCAGGTGGACGTGTAGAGGATAGCATGGATGGTGGGCATCTTGGAGTGAATGAGGAGCAGGCGGAGCTAGTAGAGGCACTGGTTTCTTGGTAGCAGGAAGAGCTAGTTACTTGGGGGGGAGTGAAATTGAATAAGTGGAAGGGAGGTTGGAGAGGAGATGAGCGCATGGGTGATTGGGAGGTGGGCATGCGTAGATGATGGCTGCAATAGATGGGATGGAGAGAATTGCAAGAGGAAGGCAGGGTGGGAGAACCTGTGATTTGAAGTGAGTGGGAGTATGGAAGAGGAGGGTAGCGAAGTTGAGAGAGAGAGATATGGGTGATATGGAGGGAATGTGTGGTGTGAGATGAGCCGAAAACGAGCTCAAATGTGGGAGGAGCCGAATTCGAGCTCACCCAAGGAGTGAAACCGCTCTGACACCAAATGGAGAAACCGTATTTGATTGAAGATCGAGAAACTGTATCTGGTTGGAGTGTTACCAGTCGAATCCGACTATCATTTTTAATAATGAAATATGAATAATATATTAGATGATTATAATGATTACAAATGCAAGTCACCTTTATAGGATTGAGTGTGGACCACCTTTACGTTACTCCCATGAAGAGAAGATGGCCATCGTTGTTTTCTTTTCAGTACAGAATATACGCCAATACATCCTCATGAGTCGCATGTGAGCCGTGGCCGATTCCAACCCCATGCATTATCTCTTGAACTGTCTCCTTGTTCAAGGTCATGCTGCTAAGTGGATCGTCATTCTCCAAGAGTAAGACCTAGAATTTGTCACACCCAAAAGCACTAAAGCTTTGGCGTTAGCTTCCTTGATGGTAGACTTGCATTCATCTTATACACCATCCCCTATTATAGTTACTCTTCTTGATGAATCATTATTCTTCATCTGTACGAAATACACGTGGTATGGGGGATGCCTCCTTTACTTACGCACACAAAAATTCATGCCCCATTTGAGCAATGAAGATCATCGTTGCATCCGAAACCAAGCTGCTTGTTATCTCCTTCTCGGTGATGTTTTGTACCATCGTGCTATGGACAATATCCTACGTTGTTGTCTCACCCATGATGAGGTTGAACAAGTCCTGAATGACTGTCATAGTGGAGCTTGTGGTGGCCACCTCTCTGGTTTGGCTACTACTCAAAAGATCGTCCACGTCGGTTATTTTTGGCCCACAATCTTTGGCAATTGCATCCATGTAGTCAAACAATGTCACAATTTCCAACTCTTTGCCCCAAATGCGAGGACGCCTCCTGTGCGTCGACATCCCATTGTCACAGTCGGTCCCTTCTACAAATGGGCGATTGAATTCATGAAGAATGGGACTTGAGGAGATTTTATGTCACTTTGTATTAGAGCATGAGCGATCGATGATTCTGGAAGAATCTCATGATGTGGTGGGAGGAGGCCACTATGCAGAAAAATCAATTGCACATAAGATACTGTGGGCTGGCTTGTGGTTTCCCACACTACATGGGGATGCATTTGAGGATTGCAAGAGCTGCAACATTTGTCAAAGGACGAGAAATCCATAAAGATGAGATGAAATGAATTTGGTTCCATAGGTAGCATTGTAGGCATTTGATAAGTGGGTTCTATACTTTGTTAGACCCATACATCATTCATGTAAGAGAACGATTACTAGGTACACAATCACTGTAGCTAATTATTTGACTAGACGGGCTAAAGCATCCCTAGTAAAGGATTGTACTATTGGGACCACAACAAGATTTTTGTTTGAGATTGTGGTTACTAGGTTTGGATGTCCTAGAGTTCCATTAAGTGACCAAGTTACACATTTTGTCAATAAAACCATTGAAGCACTTACATAGGAATTTTAGATACACCAAAGAAAAAGTACACCTTATCATCCGCAAGGAAATCGCATTGTTGAGGCCTTTAACAAAATTCTGGAGAATGGACTTACTAACGTATTTAATTCGAATTGCAATGAATGGGACTTAAAAATCCCTATGGTATTGTGGGATTATTGAACCACTTGTAAGAAGCTGACATGGAAGACGCCATTCATATTAGTTTATGGGAAATATGCTATCATTCCCATGGAGTATATTGTGCCTAGTCTGAGGATAGTTGCTTTAATTTGTATGTTTAATACTCGTGTTGTTGAGGAAAGGTTTCCAGAATTACTCCAATTGGAAGAAGATCGATTTCTTGTAGGATTTCACCAATAAGTTGAAAAATAGCGACAAAAGGCTTGGCACGACAAACACATCAAGAAGAAACAAGTCCAATGGGAGGATTTAGTTCTCCTCTACGACAACAAGTTTTTGAATAATCTTGGTAAGCTTCAAACACACTGGTTGGGTCCGTATATCGTAAATTTCATTACTAAGGGGGGGAAATTTTAGTTACAAAAGTTAAATGGGGATCCCCTGGAAGAGTTAGTGAATGGAATTCAACTAAAACCTTGCAAGGATAATTGTATTTTCCTTAACTTAATCTATATATAGGAGTTCAAAAGCATAGAGAGAGAGAGAGTTTTGGAAACCCCACCTTTTTCTGTGTGTCGAAGTCCTATACACATCTATGTGTGGAGTATTTTGTGTCGCAGTGTTGTATATAATGTTGAGTCTTTATAAGGATGGGTCTTAGCCATATTGTTACAATCTATCATCTGTTGGGGTTAGTATCGTGTCATAGTTCAGTTTTGTGGCATGTTGATATCTTAAATCGATAATTAATCCACATCAAATGACTGCTTTTATGGTGGAAGAAATGGCAGAATTAGTGGAAGTTTGTCATAAATAACAAAAAAGGCCCAAGTGTGTGAATGGATTGGCTTCCACCCTTGTAATCAATGAAAAGATCTATTTATATTAATTAATCACATGATCGGACATTCTAACTTCATGTGTTAATCAATTTAAAAAAGTAGTCCATCTACCATTCAAACTCACTGTGTTAAATTGTTGGAGTATAGACCAAGTTAGAATTGTAACAATCATTGAAGTCGAGTTCTGCAATTTGTGATCTACAACCATGGAAATCAATGTGTCGAATACTAGCACTGCTCAGGGATTTGGTGTCGAAGCCCCACCTATTATTTTGATTATCTAAGAGCAAGCAGAAGTTGTTTCAGTCCCATTTCCAGTGCATCGACCAAAGAAGAAAAGGACAATGGAGCCAATCATCCAACCCATAAGAATGAATGGAACCTACCCATGATGTTGAAGCTTCTGGTTCGAGGTCTGCGACTGTGTTACTAGGGTACATTGCACCATGAAAAATGGATGCCCCACACGTGAAAATAAAGAATAACACTAAGTATATGTTGGTGGATCCTGTTGTTCCAAAATGGGTTCATGTGTCGAGAATATTATACCCAATTTGAAGAATTTTTCATTCTCTGACCATGATTTGAGGAAGTACCCATATTTCAAGTTAGATTAATACATGGAGACAGTTCATATTGTCGAAGGTGGGCCAATTGAGTTGGTCCCACTATAATAGGCTCAAGTGTTGCAGAGGTCCACATTTTATCATTGATGCATTTACCCCACTTTGGTCAGACAACGAAATTTAAAACTTGTGTCAATCAATTGCTAGTGTGCTTCCCTGGTGGGTGTCTCTAGTTGGACGCAAAGGTTTCAGTCAACGTCAACTTGATTGTTAGTATCACTGGGTTACCCAAGGTCAAGGTCGACCCGACATAGTTCTTTGTGGGAAAGGAGTAGGACAATCACTTGGATATGAGGATGAAAGAGGAATAGCCTGACCAGGGACAAGAGGGGCTTCGACATAGCCTCTATCAATGACCAAGCTGTCAGGTTTGCAATAAAGGTATTATCCATTAAAATTTTGAGGAAGATGAGGTCGAACAAGTTATAGTTTTGGCGGAACGGTGTTCAACCGGAGTACAAATTAATTGAGCAACATTCCTCCTAAATGAGTTATTGGTTGATTCTAGTTATGCCCGAGAAAAAGGTAACCCATTTACATATTCCTGGATGTTGATTTTGATTTATTTTGTTGCATGGGAGGAAACACCAAATTATCAATGCATGGATGTTAGCATCCCTTATCGAGGGGCTCAATATCAGAATCGATGGTTCACTGACAACCATCATAAGTAGTTGGACAATAATGTTAAATTTTATATGAATGTTAAAGGATTGTGCAATATTTTCATGAAATTTCCACAGTTGGAGGATTCTTCTATGGAAAAATACTAAGATATTATGAGATTTACAACAGGGTCCCAACACATTTATCTTCTAGAGAGGAGGGATCCCAAGAAGAAATGGTTAACAACACAATTTAAGTTGACCAAAGAAGACTTGGATGCCATTGTTTAGGAATGGCCAGCCATTGAAGTTAAGTAGGCTTTGGCAGTGGAATGGCCAGCCATTGTTGAGGTTAAGTAGGCTTTGGCAGTGGATGAAGTGTGAAGCTTTGAGTATATTGGTGCCAAAGTTTTAGATGAGGTTGACAATTTGAAGGAAGATGTAAAACTATGGGTTGCAGAAGTAAAGAAATTATACCAAGACTTTTTGTTGAAGTTGAACATGTCAACAATTTCATTTTAACGTGACTCGAGACGAGCCACATGCAAGTGTTGGGGACATGTTGGCCCTAGGTATGTTTTAGTTATTTTGGGTACCAGTTTTTGAATTTCCAGTCAAAGTATGAACCAAGATGCAATGGAATGGTTAAGAAAGTAGTCAACTCTGAAGTTTTTGGCGAAGAATGAGGAAAACCAACTATTTTGACGAAGTCCAACTGAAAGGTTGGTTAGTTGGTTAGAGTTTTTGTCCACTTAAATTTATGGGATCGGGTTGTTGGAGAGGGTTGCAAAATGGCCATTAGAGCCTGTAAATATGTAATGGGTTGGTATTTTTGGGGTTTTTTGGTTTTTTAGAAGATAGTGAACTTTTTGTATCCGTTAAAGATTGATGTATTGTTTTATCGAAGACTAAGTTAAATAAGACTCGGAAAGTATGAGATCGATATTCAGGTTGTGTGAGCAGATCTGATGTAATGGAGTTTTGGAGAAATGTCTGTAGGAGGTGTGCACATACTTAAAGCATTCGAGTTGTGACTCTTCATAATAACCAATTTATTTGTGGTTTTTTCCATCTTGGGTTTCCACATTAAAATCTTGGTGCCTATTCTGCATGATGTGTGTGTGATAAATTTTTGTTGTTTATTAATGCATAAATGAATAAGTGTGAATGAATGAATGGATGAAATGTTATTGCAATGGTTATTTATATTGGCATGAAGATGGTTAATGTAGTGGGTACACTACAACAAAAACTGGGTTTAGCGCCGGATTTTAGTGTAATTTTTTCCCAATTTTGGTGAACAATCTGGTGCTAAACCTGGCGCTATTGTACAATTTCATAAAACGCCGTCTATTGCATCTTTTTTCCTGTCCTTTTTAACATCCATTTTTGTGTCCATTTTTGCGCCCATTTTTTTGCATCTTTTGTTATGCCCTTATTTGCGCCCAATTTTGCATTTTTTTGCATCCTTTGTTACATCGTTGTTTGCACCTAGTTTGACGCTTAGTTTTGCATCCAATGTTGCGTCTTATTTTGCTCCTAGTTTTTCATCGAGTATTGCACCATGTTTTGCATCGAGTATTGCACCATGTTTTGCATCAAATTATGTGTCCAATTTTGCATCTAGCGTTACATCTAGTTTTGCATCCAATTTTGGGCCCAATATTGCATCTTGTTTTGCATCCAATTTTACTTATAATGTTGCATCTCCTTTTGTATCTAATTTGCATCTTGTTTTACATCTTTTTTTGTATCCATATTTGTGCCTAATGTTTCATCTCGGTTTACGTCGTATTTTGCATCTAGGTTTGCACCTAGTGTTGCATCCTGGTTGATGTCTTTTTTTGCATCTATGTTTGAGTCCAATGTTGCACCCAGTGTTGCGACTGGTTTTGCAACCATGTTTGTATCTAATATTGCATCTAGTTTTGTGCCCAATGTTGCATCCCATCTTGCATTCAATATTACATCTAGTTTTACATCCAATGTTTCGTCTCATCTTGCATCCAATATTGTGTCTCGTTTTAAGTTTTTGTTTGCGCCAAGTGTTGCCTCCAGTTTTGCACCTGGTGTTACGCCTAATTTTATGTCCATCGATACACCATATTTTGTGCCCAATTTAATGTCCAATTTTACGTCTAGTTAGGAGTCCACTTTTGCATCTACTGATGCGTCTAGTTTTAGGCCTAGTATTGCATCTAGTTTTGAGTCATTAATTGTGTCTAGTGTTGAGTCTTTTTTTGCATCCAATTTTGCGATTAGTGTAGCATCCGTTTTTGTTTCCACATTTGCGTCTGACATAAGGTCCACTTTTGCATCTACTTTTGTGTTTTGTGTGACGTCTACTTTTACATCCTCTTTTGCATTTAGTGTTGTGTTTAATATTGCATCAATCTTGCACTACTACATTTTTTACCTTTAGAAATACGTTTCAATATCATTAGGGCATGGAGGAATCGAACCATCGACCTCCTGCTTATAAGACAGGCGCTCTTCCATTGAGCTAGAACCCTATAAGAATCGGGAAGACGGGCAATATTAACACATTAGATTTCATCATTGTTCCTAAAATATTGTTCCACCTTTATTGTTTTATGTATAATTTGTCATGTGTTTTTCCTATCATGCCTATTGACATACATTTCAATATTATTATGTTTTCTCATCCATAACCAACACATTTGAAATAGCAGGATTCTAAACACTTACATATGGAAACTATTAGTTTCCATTTTGATAGATTGCACATCCACCTTGGTTTTCCTACAACACCTATAGATGTAATGCTATGTTACCAAAAATGAGAAATGAGAAATGCAAATAGAAAAGGGAATGGTACATGAAATGGGCTTTGGAGGTTTCACATAGATGAAAAAAGGAGAGAGGGAAAACAACACTAATGGTGAAGAAGAGCATGGAACTCACAGAGCCTGGATACAGTAAAAATGCAGTGGCTACTAGGGGTGTGAGGGTAATAGAGTCACAACACCACCTAAACTTTTTTTTTTCTCACCTACCTTGATAATGAGTTTGCAACATTCTATAAAGTGTCAACTTTATCTAGCATCACCTTTCCATTCCCTACCATGTCTTTGACAAAATGGTATTGGATATCAATATGCCTTGTCCTCACATGAAATGTTGGGTTATTTTCAATACATATAGTATTGTTATTATCACACTAATAACTTATCCACACATCTAAACACATTTTTTCATAAAGTAAACGACCTTCTTACAAGCATGGTTAGCCACCATATACTATTCCTATATCGTGGGCAAAGTGACCACATCCTATCAGTGGCTCATCCAACTCACTAATCTGCCAAATAGTTGTGACATCAAGGATGCCATACTCTTTGAGATTGAATATTTGCCAATTTTTCTATATGTTAAACATATAATTAAAATATATGTTAAAACACATGAGAGTCATGGAATAATAGAGATGCTAATTGAAAGTTAAAAAGAAAACTTCTTGTTGAAAAGAAACAAAGAGATATTTAAACTTTTAGTTATATTTTAGTTGGAGTAAAAAGTTAAATAAAAAATATATAATTAAAAAGTGATTTTAAATGAAGAGTCATGTTTTTAGAAAAGGGTCACATTGTTTTAAAGAGTTGTGTTACTTCCAAAGACAATTACATGGATGCTTATTGTCGCATGTTTTGATTGGTTTTTTAATCTTATAATTGTATTGTTTGATTATTCACTGTTCTTTGCTACCTCCCAGGGAGGCTAACATCCCCAATTGAAACCAGCTATTACCACTAATTATTTTGGCAGTGATTGGTGTTATTGCCTTTTAAATTTTGAAGTTTCATTGATGATTTGGCATCTTCAAGTTTTTCTCATTGACTCATGCACAAAATTTTCCAGGTTTTGACAAGGAAAAATGAGTTAGAGGCCTTTTTAATAAAAGGGGGGAATTTTTTTATTATTGGATATAGAGGTTTATTCATAAAGTTAGAAAATAATTTTTATAAATATGACTTAGCACATTTTTATAAAAATTTATAAATATGGCTTAGCACATTTTTATAAAAATTTATAAATGTGGCTTGCATATTTTATAAAATTTATATTGGCACAAGGTCGCTCAACACCCAACGCACATCAAGCCAAAGCCCAACAACCGACCACCAAAATCGCGTGGAAGCCACACACAATTGTCAACGTCCACAATCAATGTACTAGTGCTGATAAGGCACCAGATTTAGGCTCTGGTCCGAAAGGGCGGTGGGTTCAAATCCCACAGCTATCAATTTTATAAATACTCAGAACACGTCTCCTTTCTCAGATTGTGAGAGGTAGTTTCTATGAACTACTTTTTATTAAAGGAATGGATACACGCCTGCTTCTCTATCAGAGTATTTAATCTCTACGCTGTTTGGTTTTCAATTTTCTATCAGAGTATTTAATCTCTACGCTGTTTGGTTTTCAATTTTCTTCCATGGAGTATGAGTGTAAGATTGCTTTGGTTTTCAATTTTCTTCTCTAGAATGTGAGTGTAAGATTGCCTTTGGAATTAGTGGAAGATTTGAAATCCCACCTTACTGTACTGAAAAGGATTCTTCAACCCCTAAGCTAGATCTATGACTTTCATTTTAAACCTTTAAAATGATCTCCTCATCTAACAATAGGCACTTCCCAATTTCTTTTATCATAGGTTTGAGCATATGCAGAACCTAACTACTTCGTTAACATGTCATACTTTGAAGTGTTGGTTCAAATCTCATAAATAATCTGCTGAGAATATACAAATGTCATATAAAAACTTGTGTTAACACCAATAACCAAACTCAAAATCAATTAATACTCACAATTTCATATTGATGAATGAGAGAATGATCCATAGTGAATACAACATCCAATCAAATCACCAAACACACACTTTATCTAACAATTATTATACCTCGCTTGTATAAACATGTAACCGTATTCCATTTGTACATGGATGTGACACTAACCATCAACACTAAATCGATTTCGAACTATAATATTTATTAGATTTTCTATGTTTTGAGGATTGATAAAGGGTTGTGCCTACAATTATTTTGATGGTTATTAGAATCTCGCAACTAAAGGAATATGCCAATTTTCCAACCTCTGGTTCTAACATTAGATAAGGCAAACAAGAAAATTTGAGGGCAAAATAGACAGTGCAGTTTAACTGTACCAAAGAATTCTTTATAAATGGCTTTACAGGGATTGGGCTGCTAAGATTAGGCTCGAAGGATTAAACATATCAGGGTGGTGGCGCAGTTGGTTAGCGTGTAGGTCTCATAACTATTTGAGGAATCCTTAGGTCAAGAGTTCGAGCCTCTCTCACCCCATTCATTTTGGCATTAATACAGTTCGAGAAATTTCAGACTTTTTACGGTCTTCTGTCATTTTAAACTTTCCTCTTCCTCTACCCTTTGCTTTTAGGTTCATGTTTAGACTTCTTCACTAGGCTTATGTATAGACTTCTTCAAAAGGAATCGGATTCTTTTGTTCTACATAGATGGTGGAATGGCTTGAAGGCAGCTTTCCGGTTAACCAGATGTTTATAACACCAAAAATGTTTAGAAGTATATCATTGCATTTAGAAAAATCTCTACGCCTGTTGAACGGTGTGTGATATGTACGCAATTCTGATGCATTAATTACTCCACTCCCTTATTCTTTCAAATCAACACTTTTGATGTAAGTACTGTGACCCCCTTTTGAACAAACTAGGGATAGAAATGCATAAAGAAACCATGGTAGTTTTTCTCTGAGTTTTGCTGTAGATGGACAGTTTAGAATCATATATGAATGTAAACAGCTCTTTGTGTAGTTTGACTTATTCCACAGAAGCCATCTTCAGATACACAGCGATGTGGCTTATCATCAGTGAGGTGGCTGCAATACATTACAAACTAGGAATAGCAATGTTTCTGGTCACTGATTAGTACCATACAAGCCTGGCATCCAGTCAACATGCAGCTGGACTTGCAATGTAGTTGGTGTTAACGCAGCCTTTATATCTCAAGAGTTTGATTCACATTGACTGTAATTTGATTCCAAGCTATGATTGTAGATGTCTACAACAAATCAAAGTAAGTGAAGGTCCAACGCTAAGGTGTTCAAAATTGAACCCCTCACAACCTTTCCAAATGGTTCTAGCCCTTCCCAGAAGTGTAAAGTTAAAATTGCTCTTCAAATAAAATTTAAAATTTGAATTTTATCCTTTCAATAAAGAAAGGTATAATTTATATCAACATTTCAAAAAAAAGAAACATTTGAAATTATCCATTCATATAAATTTCTCAAGATGTTGAAATTCCTATGCTATAAAGTTCAACTCATCATTCAAAATATTGTAAATATGATAAATTATAATCACTTACTCACTCATGTCATGCACTCGGTGCTTAGTTGTTGAAGATGGCTACTAATCATTCATGACTACGAGGCATTAGCCATTGAGATGTGACTCTGACTCTCGAGTTACTTGGGGCTATAATCTAAAGTGTGACAGTGTGTCAGCAACTACTAGTCTACTACTAGGCCCGAAACGAGCTCAAAAATTTGTGCCTACTAGCTATGTGAACGTGGCTACCAATGTCCACTTTTTTTCGTCAAAATGAAATTCAAAAGGTCGGTTTGAAAATTCCTCCTCTACAAGACTTCATTTCTTGCATGAATATCATGGACTCACGACAACTATAAAGAACACTCGATGTCATGCAAATAATGCAAATACAAATAATGGCATGTCAGTAGAATCTCCAATTAGGCAGGTGAAAACAGAACGCGGGCTCTTAGGCGGACCGGCTCTTGCTTGCAGGCAGGGGTGTCACTCCCGAGATAGACAGGGTCCTTTACTCTTATGGAGCGGGGTCCCATTGCTATTCCGAGGTGACAGGCAGACGGGGTGGGGAATGATTTCTTTCTTTTTAGATTGATTGAATTTTATTTATTGATGAGTTTGCTGATTCCACAAAAAAGAGCCTGGGAGGGATATGAGGAGTTTCAGGAGCTGGAGGATTCAAATTTTTCCAACTGGTTTTTTTCGTCTACCAACTGATCGAATCACTAAGAAAGATAAGCACGAGTCACCTTTAGCATCTCATCTTTAACCAAATGAGTACACCAAGTAATTGACTTATTTTATTGATGGCCAGCCAGTTGAGAGCCAGCCGTGGTCCAACAGACAATGCCAACAAATATACCCAGGGAGAGGGGATAGGTTGAGCCATTCACGCTGATCAGTTAGTGTCATTCAGGCATGTCAGGGAGGGCCAGTCAAAGAGGTGCGTGATGTTGTAGTCCCAAAAGACAAATTGAAAAATGCTACATCTTTTGGTTGAGGTGGGGTGGAAGGGAAGGGAGGGGTTGATAGATTTACAGTAGTATTATTGCCAGGGTTTAAGCCGGTCTTCCACCAGGGGTGGTCCCGCAGACGTACGGGCGGGGGAATATGGACAGATGGGTAAATACTAAGTGATTCAATCAATTGATTGAGAAGTTTTATTAGAGGGATGCACAAAAGGACAGAAATTGATTTATACATTGCTATAGAGAGGTGTCATTGGGCACATGATATGTTCATGTATTGAATTTTATTACTGGTATTAAAACTCATCTAACCTGTAAAATTCAACAATGTTTCTACGAAATGATCTTCAAACAAGTTAAGAAAGTATGAGATGAGGAAAAACCATCCTGGTTCTCTTCCAAGTATATGCTCATGACAATTTCACAAGAATAAACATTTTGAAGGCCATGTTATTTTCAGAGTAGCCCTTGAAGGACTTGATGGCAATGCCAGGAATTATGGGTGAGCTAACCAATACCATGCTGAAGGTTAAAATAAGTTCAATCTTTGTCTGCCACCTGTAGCAACAAAGAGAAATGATTAGCTGAGAAGTGACCATCCTGGTTCTCTCCCAAGTATTCTCATAACCCTGACACCAGAAGAAAATATTTGAAGGCCACAATATATTCAGAATAGTCTATGAAGGACTTGATGGGATATCAGTTAAGATAGAGGAGCTTTCCAGTAGCGTGATGGATATTAAAAAACAAGTTCAAGCTTGTATGAGGCCTGTAACAACAAATATCCGGAACCCATTGCCCTAAAGTAGTAGGAAAAATAAGCTTCATGTTTGGAAGGACCATATGGAAGCATAGAAAATAATGGTTGAGTATCTTCAGGCTTCAGCATAAGATGGGTGTACATCATGCTGCATGTAAAAGAAAATGTTCATGCTGCAGGTAAAAAAAAATGTTCAAGCTTCAGCTCAGGCTTAGGTTTAGGTTCAGAAGACAAAGAAACTGACCCACATGTCCTCAACTATTCTCAAGTATTCTCAAAGAAACTGACCCATAGCTGAAAAAAATACTCACATGTCCTCAACAAGCTTTAAGTTGTGGGGAACATACAAGAGTAGAACATGTGTTATTAGCTATCTTTTGCATGAAATGGGTGTGAGGCACCTCAGAGGAATCAACAACCAGAATGTTGGTTTTGAACGGTTCACCAGTCAATTTCAAGATGCCAAAACTTCAACAAATAACATACTCGTAAAGATAAGAATGATGGTCCTGCAGTCTTTTTATGTTACCTTTTTATTTAAAGTTTAGAAAATTTGATAAGAACAAGAGACTGTATGAATGTATAAGGAAATCTCTTTTTGGGTCTGGTTGGTATCTAAATGAGTCTGAACAACCACAATTTTTTCTTTTAAAAGTAGTCCACGTACTGGAAACCTGGCTTGGAACCTAGATTATATGATTTGTTTTGTCAAAGTTATATTTGATGAAGTTTCTTAGAGTTGAAATTTCATGAAAAAAAAGTTTACTGGATAAAATCTGGGAGAAGGGTTAAAATGAGGCATATCAGACCCAAAACTGTCTTTAGACTCACGAATATCAACACAAAATTTTCTTCGCTTACAAAAAAATAGGAACCTAGTAGGAGCTGTACCAAGGTGCATAAGCAGGGTAATGCTCTTCGGAGGGCACTCAATTTGATGAAGTTCAAAGACTATGCCAAGATCATTAGGGAACTTGAGCAGTTATTTAACATGGCAGGAGAATCCTAGCAGAGGGTGGCAGGTAGTGCACTAGTTTAATGAAGGAAACAATGAGCACATTTGAGAACCGAACATGATAACAAAGGAGACCATGAAAGCATGTATGGGAGAATAAATTATTAGAAATAAATATGGACCAGATGTATTTGAGAAACCTCCTTTAACGACTTACAAAGACAAAGCTACAATTGACACCAGAAAAGGCAATATTTTCTAATCAATAATAACCTCTCACAAAATTCTAGTAATTTAGAAAAATAAAACTATAGTCCAACATATTGATTTATACCTAAACAAAACGTATAAGAAAAATTAAATGAAACCCACAAATGGCAACATGATCACTTGCAGAGTTGGCCAAACCCCGCCATTGTTTGACCTAAAATATGGGAATCCTCCTAAATTGCCCAGAAATACCACAAATTTTGCAAAAAATAACCACGGCTCTCAAATTAAACCTTAATAGCAAAACCCTTTACAGATTAGGTCATTTCGTGACTCACGTCCGTCCCAAGGAGTGTCATCGGGCCTGCAACAACAATAACCACAGCAAGATATCAGAACAAAACACTCAAAATCGACCTCTAATTTCATATTTTCAAAAATAAGGTCGATGAAATGAAAGGAAATAGTTAATTATCCGAGAGTTCCAGGCACAAAATGAATAGTAAAATTCAACCAAAACAGGGGTTTCTAAAAGATCATTGTCATACCCAAAAACTACAGCATTCAATAGCATAATATTGTTGTCCTGAGGCGCCCCGTTGATGCCTACGGGCGGATCCTACTACAACCGCTTGAAATCTCTCATGAGCCTCTTCCTTGCAGGGGTCGACATGGCTTAAACTACTCGCTACTCCGCGCCCCACTGACGGGCTTAGATCCTCTCGTGGTCCGAGCTTACAGTCGATCTATAGCCTGCCACGAATCAAAGTGGAGTCATGTTAACCAGAACTCTCAGATCTGCACAAGCCTTCCAGCCTTTGCTTCAAATGAGCAAATGCATGCCCAGGGCCAAATGATGTGCTTTGCCCCTTTTATATCATATCATGATCCTCATGTTAATAAAGATAGCCACTTACTATATTAAAACAATGGTTAATTAGTTAGGATGTGAATATTAATTTTCAGCCTATTCTTTAGTTTTAAACTATTTTTTTTCATTTTTAGAAAGTTTATATTATATCAATTTAGTTTATTAATATTATATATGTAAACTTAAGTCATTTAATTTATTGACAATTTTTTTAAATAATTAAAATTTAGTTATATATACTTCAAAACATCAAGAACATTATTCCACCATACATACGTGAATCTGATATTATGGTAAAATTAAACTTATATATAAAAACTCTATCAAATTTGCAGTTGAAAATATAAATTTAGCTTACTTCTTTCTTCGTACTCTTTTATCTAATTATAACTTTCTTTAATCATAACTTTATTGCATAGACACATAAATCCAAAAAAAAATCCACATCATTTTGAGAATCGAATATTTATAGAGACAATAACATCACTTTCGTCGACCTTGGAAGTTTTTTTTACATGCTCATTTACATCTAATTTTTGGAAATTTAAATAATTTTTAATAAAGTTAATAATAACCCAATTGTAGTGATTCCAAATTTTTTCTCACGAATAAAAGTTTAGATATGTATAAAGTATAATGTATGATTGGTATAATGTAAACCTTTAAATATTCCTACCATTTACACTATTGTAAAAAATAATTTTTATTACACAATCAAAATCAAAATTTTAACTTTCAAAAAATCAATTAAAAAAATAATATATAATTTGAATTTTTGGGGGTCTTCGTTGTGACACTTTCCTAGGATATTTTGAAGTGTATTATGGGGAATTTGTTTTTTGGTCTTCGTTGTGACATTTTCTCAGGATATTTTGAACTGTATTATGGGGAAGAAAGCTTCTATCACGGAGAATACATTTCTTATGATAATCATATTAGATGATTAAGCTGACTTAAAATAATGTGATAAATTTTTTTATTTTATAATATTAATAATAATAGTTTATTTTTTAAAGTAATGGGTAAATTAAATATTAATTTGGTATATGAGATTCGTGTTTATGGAATAAGGGATTTTTTCACATTGATGTAATTGTTAAAGTCTACAAAGGTGTACATATCCTACTCCTTTTAGATTTGAACTTATGACTTTTTAGGAAGAAACACATGTTCTTAACCCTTAGGCCCACTCAAGCATAGTAAAGTTATGGTGAATTATGATTATTATTATAAGAATCTTCTTAGTAAAATTTAGACAAGTGAAGTAGATATGGAATCATCTATAGTGATGATATGTCTCGTCTTGTTTATAAACTCAAACGGCCCAAAGTTATTGTCAAGGACTGGGAAAAGAAGCAGAAATTCAAAAGAAGTAGTCTATTGGCCGAAATTGACAAGGATATCTATTCCCTCCTTACATCTTGTCCCTCTGTAATTCTCTCCGAGGATGAAGCTGTGATTCTAACATTTTTGAAAGGTCGTAACAAGAAGTATCTATCCCACAAAGTTCTGACATGGAAATTGAAAAGCACAATAAACTGGATTGAGCAGGGGGATGCAAACACAAAATTCTTCCACAGTTTTGCATCAACTCGTAGAAACTTCAATGATATTTGGGCTCTACAAAATGAAAACAGTATGATGGTGGATTAAGAAAGCCAACTCAAATGCATGGGGGAAAAACACTTCTCAGAGATGTTCAAAGATGATGTGAAGACTAACATAGGGAATTAATTGAAGGTTATTAAGTTATTTCCTTCTTTCATCCTGAAGGTGGATGTTGTTGTCTTCACATCAGAAGTCACATTAGCTAAAGTTGAAGGTGCGTTTAAAGGCTTTAAAAGGGACAAGAGCCCTAGCCCTGATGGATGGCCCATTGAATTCTTTCTTTGGTTCTTTGACTTAGTCAGTAAGGATCTACTTAGAGTTGTTGAACTATTACGAATAGAGGGTAAGGTTATCAAGTCCATAAACTCTATTTTTTTTACTCTTATCCCCAAGTGCGAAAAGCATCAAACGTTTGCAGACTTCTGATCTATTTCTCTTTGCAACTTGATCTATAAACTTATCTCAAATATAACAGCCAACCGCCTGAAGCCTTTTCTGGATAAGGCCATTTCAGCTAAATAGTTTAGATTCCTAAAAAATAGGCAAATCCTCGAACCAATGGGTATCACTCAGGAAATACTTCACTCCATAAAAACTAAAAAGATGAAAGCTTTGGTTCTCAAACTGGATCTTGTCAAATCTTTTGATAGAGTTAATTGGACTTTTTTGAGGCTTATACTATTACAAATTAGAGTCCCAGTGGATGGGGTAATTTGGATCATGGGTTGTATCAATTCCTAAATTTTTTTCGTTATGATCAACGGTACACCAACAGGTTTCTTTGCTGCCTCTCGCGGCATTCGCCAAGGTTTCCCTCTTTCTCCCCTTCTCTTTCTCTTGGTGATTGAAGGAATCGATC
This sequence comes from Pseudotsuga menziesii, assembly GCA_001517045.1. Classification (NCBI taxonomy): domain Eukaryota; kingdom Viridiplantae; phylum Streptophyta; class Pinopsida; order Pinales; family Pinaceae; genus Pseudotsuga; species Pseudotsuga menziesii. Next base: position 232,707 of record LPNX011231255.1, on the reverse strand, counting down.
TCCTTATAAAGGATGCTCAGAGAAAAGGAAAAATTAAAGGTATTAAAGTCTCCTCCTTACTTGCAGTATCTCACTTACTCTTTGTCGATGATGTGGTTCTATTTGGTATTGGGAATCTGTAAGAATGGAAGGCCTTTGATGATACTCTGAATCTCTTTTCTTTACAATGTAGTTGATCATGATCATTATCGTCATCTTTGTCATTGTCATCATGATTATTACAATATTCATCAGCATCAGCATAATCATCATCCATGTCATCATCATCGACATTGTCCTTGACATCATCATCATCATGATTATTGAAATTTTCATCAGTTATTCATCATTACCTTTGGCATAAGAAATAACATCAACCCAAAATATGTGATTAGTGGAAAAGGGTCATGGAGGACACACATGATTTATGCATGACAAATAACAACTTATTTTTTAAGATGATCAACATCATCATTCTCATTGTATTCATCATCACCATCATCATCATTCATTCCATTGCCATCATAATCATTGACAATGTCGTCATTTCCATTATCGTCATCATCATCATCATTATAATCAGCATCATCATCATCATTGTCATCGTTCTCCTCATTATCAACAACATTATCATCATCATCATAACAATCCTCAATATCATAATCATTATCCTCATTTTCATCTTCAACATCTGGGTGTAAAACTGGATGCAAAAGTGGATAAAAACATGGATGCAAACATAGATGCAACAAAAGTAGGCGCAAAAGTGGGCGCAAAATGGGGTGCACCAAAAATGGTTGCAAAAGGTGATGCAAAAGTGGATGTAAAAAATGATGCAATCATGGAAGCAAAACATGATGAAACTTAGTGGCGCAGAAGTGGATACAACCATGGATGTAAAATTGGATACAAAATTGGATGCGAAAGTGGATGCAACAAAAGTAGATGCAAAAGTAGTCATAACACCCAACGCAAAACCCGATGCAAAAGTGGATACAAACATGGATGTAAAATTGGATACAAAATTGGATGCGAAAGTGGATGCAACAAAAGTAGATGCAAAAGTAGTCATAACACCCAACGCAAAACCCGATGCAAAAGTGGATACAAAAATGGATGCATAAAGGATGCAATAATTGATGTCAAATTGGATGCAAACATGGATGCAAAAGTTGAAGCAAAAGTGGGTGTAAAAGTAAGCACAAAATGGGTGTGAATTGGGACGCAACAAAAGTGGATGCAATAGTAGATGCAAAAAAAGACATAAACATGGACGCAAAATGGGATGCAAAAAGGGATAAAAATGTGGGTGCAAAAGTGGACGAAAAAATGGATGCAAAAAGGGATGAAAATGTGGGTGCAAAAGTGGACGAAAAAATGGATGCAAAAGTGGATGCAAAAATGGCTGAAACAAAATGAGATGCAAAACTAGACTCAAAATAGGATGTAAACTTGGATGCAAAACTTGACACACGAAGGGATGCAAAAAAAGAAGTAGAAGTGGATGCAAAAGTGGGTGTAAAAAATGATGAAAAAGTGGGTGTAAAAAATGATGCAAAAGTGGATGAAAACAAGGGCGTAAAAGTTGAGGAAAACATGGGCATAAAAGGGGGTGCAATAAGAGTAGATGTACAAACTAGGCGCAAAATTAGGTGCAAAACTAGGCTCAAAACCTGTCGCAAAACCTGCTGCAAAACCTGGCGCATAACCAGGTGCAAAACTTGGTGCAAATTACGCCGCAATTTGCGCCAGGTTTAGAAAAAGGACGTAAAAAAACGCCTAAAATAGCACCAACCCATGAAATTGCACCATTTTGTCCAAAAAATGAAGAAAATTACACTAAAAGTTGGTCTAGACGCAAAAAAGGATGCAAAAAGAGACGCTAAATCCAGTTTTTGTGGTAGTGGTAAATTCATATATGTCTATCATAGTATTTGATATGTCGAAGTTATTTATGTCATTGTTATGTATGGTGTGCTTCCCCTTCAACACAACAAAAAACAAGTTCCTGCAGTCCCTATAGGTACTTTGGGTGAGACTTCATCTTCTCTATAGGTGTTTCATAAAAGGCTAAACCTTTTCGGGTCGGTATCTTGGGTTTTGTTGGTATAATGGTGTATGAACTTGGATTGCATTAATATTGTGCCAACACATGGTGATTGTGTATGCCTTGCATAAATTCTAACACTGCTTATTGGGGAGCTCCTTCAAGTTCTTTACAAATCATTCTACTTTGAGGTACTTGGTCAACAAGCCATTGTTGGGTGGTGCATATGTTGATGGTTTCTCTTATTTCAAGAATTTGAGTTTGAGATAATTGTCAATCCAGGAAAGAACAATGTTTTCCAGATCATTTATCCAATATTTCATCTAGTGAACAAGGATGAATTTTGGATGATGATATCCCCGTTGAGCGGATTAATTGCTTATTAAAACAATCAATTCACAACATAAGTTATCAATCCAGGGTAACGTCTGTTATTTCAAGGTCATCATACAAAATATATGCAAGCTACCATTTCCTCACTAACATTGGTCATCTAATATGTGTTGCAATAAAGTAAATCACACAACATAAAAGTAAATTGTAGAAAGTAAATACTAAAACTAATGCACACTGTATGGAAAAATAAATTCACACCCATTGTTGCATAATTGAAACACACTCACACTTGCATAAAAGTAAATCACACTCACACTATGGTTGATAAGTCACATTATGTCTGCAACCATGCTAATCTACGTATCTAAGACACTTGCATAAATAGATAAACTTGAATTAAAATTACATCTACAAAAATAAATGAATCAAAGTAAAATGCATCCTATGCTAAGAAATAAAAAGAAGTTAGTATAATTACAAATTAGTCTAAGAATTGCAATCTACATTAACAAAAGAGAAAAATTAAAGACTACAATCTAAATTACAAAAGAGATTGAAAGAAATATAATTCTTATTCCATCACAAATTGGACTTGTTACTCTAAGAGTCCTCCCATTGGAATGGAGAAGGAACTCTTATTTATACATGAATTTTTCATAACAAATAATAAATGAAGATCCGAAATATCCTCATGAAGATCCAAAATATCCTCACCAAATTACTAATAAATTGGATCTCAAAATCAACTCAAATCTAATCTCAAATCATTTGCTAACCTTCATGCTATTTAGGATGCCTTTGAAGTCAAATTCGAATTTAGAGATGTGAGTCATCATAACATGCCCAAAACTCATCCTAAGTGACTCCTAATAGAATTTAACTTGTGGGGTCCATCATATATTACATGGAGGTCTTGAAGTCTTTTAAAAAAAACCAAATATGCACCCTCATCCACCACCAACTTGTCCCTTTTATCTTTAAATAATTTAACATCACCCTTAATGAATATGTTCCTCCATGGTGGCCTCGTGGAGTAGCAACATTAGTAACAACATGAGTAACAACAGTAGTAATGAATTAAAAATCCATAATATAAAAAATATAAAGTATCCACTTTCGTTTATCTTCAACCATATGAGGTGCGGAAAATATCCTGGAGTAACATCAACATGCATGGAGCTGGTTCTGCAAAAATCATCAAACTCATCCATGGTTCAAAGATAAGTGCAAAATATGTTATTTTTCTGATGTTTAATCATAATCCACATGAAATACAAATGAAAACCACCTTAGGTATAAATATAGCAAATAAGCATACAAATGGATTAATAAGCATTAATACAAGGTCATTGGAATGTAAGAAGGGATTACAAGTAGAGAAAATGTAGCGTAAAATAGGGACATTTCCAAGACCCAACATCACCCCCAAACTGAATATGTTGCATATCCTCATGCAACCCAATACCTTTGTATCAACTAAGCTATAAGGGATCCCATTTTTCAATGCACACTAACAAAAAACCATTTCTTTAATACTTCTATGCTTGTCCAATTGATAATACTAAGAACCTTGAAATATCTTCCAAAACAATGGTTGTTTCACTTCTCATGAAAGGAAACTCTTAAAACAAGTCAACATTATCAAACCAAGAACACCACAAGTAGTTATTTCTCAATACAAGATCATGTAGATCATCAAAAAAATCATATGCTTAGTTTTCATAGCCAATTGACTTCTAAAATAAGTTCTCAAGTGATGCTAAAACACTGCTCAAATAGTGTTGAAACATTGTTAAAACACTGCTAAAACAATGTTGAAACACTATTGAAACACCAAATTTTCTCACAAAGTACAAAGTGAACTTTGTTGAAAGTTTATAGGCATATTTATACTAATCCCATGCTTCACCATACCAAAAAACACATCAAACCAACTTACCAATTTCAATATATAAGAAGATAAGTCACTACAAGTCTGTATCAACAAATTTTGCAGGTGTATCAGCAGTTGTTTCAACAACCTTCCTGAATCAATTTCTAACAAAAAACAAACTGGGTTTGGCTAAAATTTTGCTAGAAAGTTTCTATTATCCCAATGCATCTCCACACCAAAAATTAGAGAAACCCACATTACAGATATCGATTAAAATGCAAAAATGGTTGTAGGTGATGATGTAGATTTCTTGAAAACATAGCATTGGATTGAGCTGAAACTTTATGAGTTTGTTCTTCCTAATGTAATTCTTCTCCACTCAAAATTTCATAAAGAACCATTTTACGATTTGCAATATATCGTTGAATCAATTTCTGCATTTTTGTATTAGAAAATGTGAATAAATAGGAAAAATAATGCAAGGATATGTAAATACCATGAAGTGCACAATAGTCCATCTCCCCCAAACTAAATAAATTTACCTACTCTTGGGTAAAAGAAGAGATAATATCGTTCTTTGGTGCATGCTTCCTTAAAATGGTTACTATTGATGCTTTCACAAGATGTAAAGTTGTCCAGAAATGTTGTAGATGCATATTTTTATTAACTTGCATGTTAATGTTATTTGCATATTTGAGAATAAATCCATGAACCATGAGTGTGCCAACCCATAAAATGTCTTTATCATATGTATAAAATGGGTGTACAATCCATATACCATATAAAATGTGGTTCTTCAATCTTAGCTGACTTTTGAAGATGTGAACAATCATATGTGCCAGTGAACTAAGCAAACAAACCAAAGAAATCATACCTCTTTTTTCCACCTTGCTTATATGATAAAATACTCTTGTGAAGGAATGGATTCTACATCAAATTTTTCTGCTATAGGTTCTTCTGGAGCATATTCCTATCTTTCAGTAGTGGCCTTGGCTTGTGCATGTGTATCAAATTATCTCCTTACTACTGGTTCTTGTGTGGCAACAACAAAGATTCCTCTCCCCATAGCTTCTTTAGCTTATCCATGTCTCGTTTCTTACTACTAGTTCTTGTGTAGCAGCAGTAGGGTTTCCTTGAGATATTTTCTTTCTTTCCTCTCTTGTTGTTGGTTCTTGTGTGGCAACAACACATTCCTTTCTTCCAATGGTTTTCTAAGCTTGTCCATGTGCATACATGCTTATTTTCTTTTCTTAGTATTGGTTCTTGGGTGACAGTAATAATATCACTTCCTATTGTTGGTTCTTGTGTTACAACAATAAGGTATCCTTTGATTCTTTTCATGCTTAGACAATTGGGTAGGTGTGGGATTGGACTTGAGTATGGAAGTAGAGATAATAATGTCATGGTTCAAAGGAAGGGATGAAGGGTTTAGATTGAATAGATGGTGTAAGAGTGATGTTGGATGATGGTGTTCCCCCCCAAACTGAATTCTTTTTGTACACTTGGAAAATAAGGAGGAAACATGGAAAAAGACTCAAGTGATTTTCCAAATACAAATCCATAGCATTCAAAAAACCGTGATTAAATAAAGGAAAAACAATAATACCTACACCTACCTATGAATCCCTTGATATATGTAGCAACATTTGAAAGGCATGAGATATGATATGTCCACAATGATGCAAATATTTGCAAGACAAAGCAGTGTGGATTCTTGACATGTAGGATAATGTAGATATGGAATATTATGTAGCAATGAATCCTAAAACCCTATTCACAGAGGAACTTGGAAATCTTTATTTAGAGAGAAACTTGGATGGAATTACTTATTTCTTATTTGATTTGCAAACCTTGTCTGCCAGCAAGCTGGTTTTCAAACAAGATTTGTCTGACTGCACCTAGAGGGTTTTCACATCCAGAATTTTATTATTCATGAGGAATACCCGCCAACAAGATGGTTTTCAAGCATTCCAAGATATGATGGCCCCCGAGACAGGTTTTCACCATCAACTTTTATTTGGAACTGGGGTAGGAAAATGGAGAAACTTGGCATTGTAAGTGAGCCAAGATTTATTTATGGTGTAGGTTATGGGTGTGTGGAGCAGGAAGGAATGGAAGTGGAGGAGTGGAGGTTGAAATTGATTTGAATGTAGTGGTTATATGAATGATATTCTAGTGAAGGTTATTGGATTTTAGAGATAACCACATAAGCAAATGAGATTTTCAACATGCACATATATCGAAATGGGAAAAAGGAAATGAATATGCATACCATAGTGTTGGTGAATGAGCATGATAATCATGAGGTATTCTTGAAGGATTTGGTAGTAGTGGGATGATGATGTAACAATGGGACTTGACTTTTGAAACATTGGTCTTCATATGTTCTACACACCAATTCTTCATTTGTTATGTGCTCAATCCAAGAAAAATTCTTATTTTGGGTAGGCAGCAGCTGGAACATATTGAATCTTGAATATATGGAGGGTAATCCCATATGGCATGAATTTTTTTCTTCAATAATTACTCATGCATGTATTGACCTTCTTCAATCCTTCGAGGACTTGCCAAAAAAAAAGCACTTACCTACAATAAAACATGAGATCATGGAAGAAGAGAGGTGCACACTCTCTATTTTTCCAAAACTTATGCAAAAACACAACAAGTAGTGCTTATAAAAAAACCCAAAGAAAACTAAAAAAATCCAAATTCACTTTATACCAGCTGACAAGTAGTGACCGATGTAGACTACTTGACAGTGTTTTGATAATAACTTCTCCGTTTCAGGCCCGATTTGAATGATTCCAAAGAAAAAATAAAGTGTATTTATAGGGATACTTCTTGTAGAAACGAGTTTTAATATTTCCATGAGATGATATGTCATATTTGCTCAGTAACAACCTGCATGACAAAGTGTCTTTTTGAATTTCGGCCTAGACCAATAATCACCGTTTTAGGCACAACTTTTTCGTTTAATAACAGATTGACATGATTCAAATTGTAGTGAAAGTAGATTCATGTAGGTATATCGAATATAAACAAAGTTTTAGTACAATAATAATTTATGGGTTAAATATTCCAATGAACATCAGAGAAATCAGAGTTTTCAGAGTCCAGATTTAGGATAGACAATTAGTATTTTGGGCATTTCTCCTTTGTATGATATTGAAATTGAATGATTCAAATTGTGTTGTAAAATATATTAATATGTGTTAGAAATATGTTTTGAAAAGTAATCCATTAGGTGTCCCAAAACATGTTTGCCCCAACTCTGTTCTTGAGCTACCTACTCTTCCTCTTGTCAATATTTTGATCATATCTTTTTTCGTTTGAAAACCAAATTGAAAAATTAAAATTGGGTTGGAAACTAGACTCAAAGGGATACATTGGATATAAACTAGATTTAAAAATAATCCCATATGGTCCCTCAAAATAGGATAATCTCGACTTTGTTTCAATGAATTCCAACATGCCAAAATCCCCAAAAATGCATTAAAGAAAAGATAGCTTCCAAACAATGATTCAAATAGGTGTGAATGTCTATAATTATATATATATTTTAATGGAATACATCAAATTATTAAAATTTTAAGCCTTTGGTACCTAGAATCACTTACATAGTGTGCTGCAATAGTTTATGCAACTCCTAAAAAATGATATGATTTTTAAGATAAAGTCTGTGTAGAAACAACCACATACCAAGATGATCACACAAGTATCAAGCTTAAGTATTCTATATTCCTTTGAGTCCTCCTCCAATGTACTCACCAAAGCTTCCTTCCTCTTACCAATTTCATGCAAAAGAGATATTAATAATACGAATGGCTCTTACTGCTCCAATGAGGGGAATGATGCACCAAAATGAAATTAAACTTAAATGAAAACAAAGAAAAACACCACTCAAAGCAAATTCAATCAACTAAAAAACAATCAAATAATCTACATGCCCTTACGCTTATGAGGTCAATCCTGTTACAGTATGTCAAACGATGCATAGCTCTTCTCTATGTCTTATCGTCCTGACACCTCAGAATCAGGAACACATCTACCATGAAATGCAACTAAAACCAATGCTAGTTTGTACTTTTGCACTTTCAATGACCTACCCGGCAACGACACCAAAATGTTGGGTGGATTAATTGCTTATTAAAACAATCAATTCACAACATAAATTATCAATCCAGGGTAATGTCTGTTATTTCAAGGCCATCATACAAAACATATGCAAGCTACAGTTTCCTCATTATCATTGGTCATCTAATATGCGTTGCAGCAAAGTGAATCACACAACATAAAATTAAATTGCAGAAAGTAAATACTAAAACTAATTCACACTGTATGGAAAAATAAATTCGAACCCACTCTTGCATAATTGAAACACACTCACACTTGCATAAGAGTAAATCACACTCACACTATGGTTGATAAGTCACACTATGGCTGTAACCATGCTAATCTACGAATCTAACACACTTGAATAAATAAATAAACTTGAAATAAAATTACATCTACAGAAATAAATGAATCAAAGTAAAATGCCTCCTATGCTAAGCAATAAAAAGAAGTGAGTCTAATTGCAAATTAGACTAAGAATTGAAATTTACATTAACAAAAGAGAAAAATTAAAGACTACAATCTAAATTACAAAGGAGATTGAAAGAAATATAATTCTTATTCCATCACAAATTGGACTTGTTGCTCTAAGATTCCTCCCCTTGGAATGGAGAAGGAACTCTTATTTATATTTGAATTTTCCATAACCAATAATAAATGAAGATCCAACATATCCTCACCAAATTACTAATAAATTGGATCTCAAAATCAACTCAAATCTAATCCCAAATCCTTTGCTAACATTCATGCTATTTAGGATTCCTTTGAAGTCAAATTCGAATTTAGATATGTGAATCATCATAATATGCCCAATACTCATCCTAAGTGACTCCTAATAGCATTTAACTTGTTGGGTCCACATATATTACATGGAGATCTTCAAATATTTGTAAATAAACAAAATATGCACTCTCATCAACCACCAACTTGTCCCTTTTATCTTCAAATAATTTAACATCATAATTTGAGACATATAATAAGAATATAAATAATGAATTTATAAATATCCATGACCCCTAATGAATATGTTCCTCCATGGTGGCCTTGTGGAGTAGCAGCAATAATAAAAACATCAATAACAACAATAGTAATGACTTAATAATCCATCATATAAAAAAGATCAAGTATCCACTTTCGTTGATAAGTTCAACCATATGAGTTGTGGTAAATATCTTGGATTAACAACAACTGGCATGGAGCTGGATCTGCAAAAATCATCAAACTCATCCATGTTTCAAAGATAAGTGCAAAATATGTTATTTTGCCAATGTTTAATCATAATTCAGATGGAGTACTAATGAAATGCAAATGGAAACAACCTTAGGTATAAATCCCACAAATAAGCATACAAATGGATTAATAAGCATTAATACAATGTCGTGGGAATGCAAGAAGGGATTAAAAGTAGGGAAAATGTAGTGTAAAATAGGGACATTTCCTCGGCACAATACTCCTAGATGTGTAGTTGTTCTGCATTGAGGCCGTACCAAACTAGTTCAATGAAATTGAAACATTTTTGGCCTTTGGTCACACAAAAGAATATTATAGAGTTGTGTAGTGCAAAAAAGTGGTCAACTACAGTGGATATTTTCAATTGATTATAGGACAACTCTACAAGGTGTGAGTTGATGGCATACTTGTAGTGTGTGCTAGAACATGAACGATCACTTCTCCTAAAGTAAGCACATGAAGGTATTGTTGAAGGACACTATGTAGGGAAGGTTACTATGCACAAGGTGTTATGTGCATGGCTGTGGTGGACTTAAATGTTCCAAGAATCTAAGAGGTATTGAAAAGAATGTGATGTATGCTAGCAAGTTAAAAATTTGTTGCACAAGGATGAAATGTCTCTCTTCCCTGTCACCGTGCTTGATCTGTTTGAGAAATTGGTGATTGATTTTGTGGGTCCCATAAATCCACCAATGCACAGAATTGGCGCTTGGTACATCATCACTACGACAAAGTACCTGAAAACATGGTTAGATTTTTGCGACAATGAAGGAGTGTACCTCAGAAACCACTGTGCAATTCATATTCGAGCATATCATCACTAGGTTTGGATGCCCGAAGGTGTTGATGAGTGATTTGGGAACAAGTTTCCTGAATTATACTATTTGTGCATTCACTGATGATACATCACTAGAAGAGAACCCCATACCATCCCTAAATGAATGGTATAGTGGAAGCATTCAATAAAATTTTGGAGCAGGTGCTCACAAAGGTTTGCAATGTACAACACAACGACTAGAACTAGTGCATTCCAATAGTACTATGGGCATACATGAAAACATGAAAAACGTTGATAAAGCAAACTCTATTTAGGCTTGTTTATATAAAGTAAGTAGTGATGCCACTAGAGTTTGTTGTCCCCATCTTGCACATAAGTATAGAAACAAATATGACAAATGATGAATCACTTGCACAAACTGGAGGATCTGATGGAATTAAAATAAGATTGGTTCATTGTAGGGTTCATCTAGGTTGTGGAGAAGCAACGCCAAAAATTCGGACATGACAGGAACATAAAGAGAAATACCATGGAACCTAGCACACTAGTGCTGATGTATGACAACAAGTTTTTGAAGAACCCAGGAAATCCCAGGATGAGATGGTTTAGTCCATTCTAGATCTTGTTCGCTTGCCATCTTGGCAAGGAATCCAATGAATGGAATCATAAATGGAAGTCACCTTAAGCCTTACCATGGCCATCGGGAGCAATAACACCTCATAAGTCAGTGACAAAGAAAACAAAATCAATGTTCTTCCTATTCATTGTCAATCACGTTTACAATCATTTTCATTGCAGTTATAATAGGCTAGAATTAAAATGTCAAGTGTCACTATCAATACTACGTAAGAGTTGGTGTTAATGTTGAGAATAAAGAAACATAAATCTAGTATTCAATTCATGAGAAACGTTCCCGAGGTCATCATGGCATAGAAATCCAAGTCATCAATGCACCACTCAACCATCTACCACTCATCCATCCGCTAGTCATCAAGCCGCCATGTATTAACTCGTTAGTCATCATTCCAAAAGTTAAAAAACTCTTGTCAGTGAGATTTTGTGTTAGTTACAACCATATTTTCTAGATCTAGAAATATATACGAAGGACAATAATCATAAAGATAAATTACTACATTAAAAAACACCTAAAAAGGTAACAACATGAAGGACATGATAGATTTGCTATCATCCCTAGTCAAATATCCAACATGAGTTGAAGGTTGTGGATAGAAAGAGAGGTATCCCAAATGAGTGAAGGTGGCAAAGGATAAGAGAGAGAGACAAAGACTGTGCATAGTTGGTCATCTTATTTAGCATTCAAGGTGAAAGGCACGTGGAAAAAGAGAGAGCTTGTGCATAGTTGATAGTCCTGTTCAACAATTTAGGCTGGAGACAGGGGGGCGAGCAGTAAATGCAGTAGGAGAGCCTTCCTATTACACCTTTCTATAAGAATATCAAAAGGATATGAAGGATGCATTAGTTTATGAAGAGAGTGTATATAAAGCAAGAGTTTCAAAGTGAAGTAGTGTCGACTATGTTGTGTAGTGAGGGGAGCTAGTGTGTGGCGGAGCAAGTGTGCAAAGATGGCGATTAATACATGGGAGAAAAAGAGTTGAACTAAGGGCAAAGCAATGAAGGAAAACCCCATGTTGACGGTTCCAATTATAACTGAGGTCAATATTAATTGGATGTTGTTGGGAAAGGTCCCTTTCTTGAATTATTAAGACTTCAACATCTTAGACGAAGTATAATTTATAGAGCTTGTGGTGGAAAAATACACGCAAGTGAAGCTGACAGACACAGGGGAAGAAACCCTTGGAGCCATAAGCATGGGAATGAAAACTCAATAAGTCAGGAATCATGACCCTAATGGACGTTTCACATTTTAGGAGGGGATCGTCCATCAATGCTTGCACGTGGTCCCTCCTTAACCGCCTCCATGGAGGGTATCTTTGGATGGACCAGAAGTACAAAAAAATTGATGAGGTAATCCGCAAGGTCTCTAGGATTCCAAACAAGGGTGTGGATCCTACAAAGTTCATAGCCAATGCTTATACAAAGGAATTCTCCATAGAATTTCCACATGTGTAGAGAGACTCGCAGAGTCATTATCTCCACCATATTGGAGCACCAAGTAAGATTTGCAATGCAGATCCTTCAGTGCAAGTTTATGAGAAAATCCGCCAAGGACGAGTGCCCGATAGGAGTAGTAATTGCAGTAGAGAAGTGCAAGATGGGACAACACATGGCTTGGGCGCAATATTTGAGACAGGATTTCCTCTAGGAATTCCTATATGTGGAGGACCGCGGTACAAATTTATACTATAGATGGGTCCTGCTACCGGTTTCTATGGTGCTGTAGTAGTCACAAAAATTGACGGAGAAGCACAAGCGTGAGTCTATCCCCTTGCATTAGGCTGAGGACTCAAAGAAGAAGAAAAATAGATCCCCTTTCCCACCACCTGAACATGACCCAAATGAGGAAGAAGAAGCAAAGGAACACATACTACCACTAAGAAATCCTAGAATGAAGCCACCTGCTTTAGTCAGACACAACATATTTTCCAAGTTCAGAGTCGAGATTGAACAAGAAGAGGAGAAAGCACCAAAAAAGATATAGGTGCCAGGATAAGATGCAAAAGAGTAGAGTGCCCCACACAGGAAGCAAGCAGAGGCCAACACTACGAAAATCCATAGCATCGTCCAACAATTGGGGTTGAACCTAGAGGTCACATAGATTCTCCAAAAGGATAGTAAGGAACAACTCCAATATTTGAGTATGGTTCTACATATAGCATTGGGCACAACAGTGGCACAAACTTCAAAAGCAACTAGTACTAGTTAAGCATAGGAACTACAAAAGAAATTGGGGGAGGCCTTTCGTAAGAAGCTAAAGTTGAACCCTTTGTCCATCATCGTAGTTCATCCCCCTATGACCTCAATTAACTATCCTTTGTCATATAATGAAATGAACCTAGATATGGTCCTGACATAGGACTTGCAATATTATGTGACATAGATCTTTGACAAATTGGGGGAGCGACATGTACAACTAGGCCACTCCTATTCTGTGCTCAAATAGAGACATAGGGACATAGTATGAGCGAGAGAGCATCTAAAAGTAGAGGTAAACAAGGCATATGTTGTGCTTCAAGTCATAAGTTCTTCGACTGACATCCAACTGCTTCTTGTCCAAAAACATTTCCATATCAAAGAAACTATTGTCATGCTTCAACAAGAAACAATAGAAATTTGGGCGGAGATCAAACCGAAACCATCCTTGAAGGAGCTAAAGCTTGCAAGAAAGATTGAGGAAGCAACAAAAGCTTTGGACCAAACCAAACAGCGAATATCGACTTTGGGAGGGGTCATTGAGTATAATATGAATATCTGGAACCACCTACATGATGTGCGCTTAGTTGTAACATGTGGACAAGTAAATCACAGATTGTGAGGCATAGGTCAATACAAAGAAGAAAAGTCTACTAAAACTGCCTCTTTCTGTGAAGAATGAGAGAATGACAAAAATTACTACCCCAACCAAGAAGATCACCATGAGCAGAGCAAGCATACAAAAATTTTGATAGCATGTCAAAGCTCCACACCAAAGCAACATAATTCCTTTTCCTCATCGAGAAAGTTAAACTAGAGGAAGGCAGAAGCAAGAAAGAATATATGGAGTCCTTCCCTAGCCAACTCATTGACATCTCCAATGAGTTTGAGCCCATCCAAACTAGCTTCTAGGATTTTTTCAGCAGCCTGCGCAAACGCTTTCCCTCTGTGGCAACCTTAGAGACCTAAGCTATGTGGCTTAGGATGAGCCACATCTTAGTGTTGGGGGCCTATTGGTGCCCAGGTTTTGGCAGTTGTATTCTGTGTCGAGGAATTCAATTGAAAGTAATTACACCCCGATGAAGTCAGTTAGAAGGAACTGTGCGTCGAGTAAGACAGTTAGGTACTGCATGCCACCAATAGTTTTGTAGTTGTGAACCTAAGCCTACATAAGGGAATGTTTTGTAAGGGATTAGGTTCTATTGGGTTAGGCAAGATTATGTAAATGTTCCATATAGTTCTGTCATATTACGTCTGATGGGTTTTTGTATGAACAACACTGATAAAACAATTGATGTATCTTGTGATGTATGTTTGTATCGATGATGTGTGAATGATTACCATTAAGTTGTTGAGTTGAATTTGTAGCCATGGATTGTAGCTAGTTTTGGACAAGTAATATAATAAATATGTCATCTCATATTTGCCTTGCACATTTTCTTGATGAATGTATGTATGTTGAATGCTTAGTAATTAGACGTTGAATGTTAGTTTGTTAATAATTCAGATGCTATCACGTTGAGGGAGAAGAAGCTATCCTATTCTACGCATATTTAATTTAGGGCTCTGTGCAATTTCATGCGCATGTCTCATGTAAGACCTTGCTCTACTTGTAGGGTATTGAAAATGTCGATACCTGTATGATTTTTGTTGGTCATATAAGTTAAACCCTGGGTCTAACTAAACCTCAAGCAAGAGATCTACACTAACTATGATGTACAGCGAAATCAATCAATACATAATGATATCATTTTTAGAATGGCTATTTTATTTGTTGTTTCAAACAAATTTTCAAAATATTATAAAATAGTTAATTAAATAAGCTGATAAAGATAAAATAAAACAACTTTCATAGGATTAAAATTAATGTAAACGATGAACTAGGAAATTGAAATTTAATTTATACATTAATATTTAATTTGTCATTCCAATATATATATTTTTTAAATATTATAAAATAGTTAATTAAAGAAGCTGGTAAAGATAAAACAATACAATTTTAATAGGATTCAAATTAATGTAAACTATGAAATATGAACTAGGAAATTCAAATTTAATTTACGAAACACGTTTGAGAGGAAACATAAACATTGACGAAACATGATATAATAAAATGCCAGTATTTTCATTTTCCATAGTTAACCAATTACAGATTTAATCTTTCCATAGTTAGGGGTGGTGGCGCAGATGGTTAGCATGTAGGTCTCATCGCTACGTTGAGAAATCTTGAGTTACAACCTTTCTTACTCTATATGTTTGCATTTGTTTTTTCGACGAGAGGCGCACTACAACTCAGTATGAGGGAGATCTTGTAATGTTTGATGATATTATGTCGGCCAAAAATAATATTGCCAAATATGAGGGAGATCTCGATATTATGTTAGCCAAAAATAATATTGTGGAGTATGAGGGAGATGTTGTAACGTTTGTTCCAAACAAAATAATAAAAAATAAATTTTTTAATTATCCACCGAAACAAATGTCGGCTAGAAAAACAACCTAATATGGGGGAGATGTTGTAATGTTTGTTCCTAACAAAATAATAAAAAAATAAAAATTTTAATCCTAGGCTCTATCAAGCTCCAAGAGGGATCAAATCTCTGAAGGTGCAAACCTCTCCTCGAATAGCTCCTTGTGTGCAATACCTGAGAAGAGGTTTGCACCTCGGGAGATTTGATCCCTCTCGCCGCTTGATAGGGCCTAGGATTTGGATCTAGGCTGGTCTTATTTGCAAACTTGGGTTGAGAAATCTATGAACATGTGAAATAATATTAATAAAAAATAAAATATCTAATTTTATTTATTTTTTGTTTTCTTATTTGCAAACTTGGGTTCAGTAATCTATGAACAAGTAAAATAATATATATATATATATATATATATATATATTTTGAAATATATTTATACCTTATATGGACTTAATCCTTAGACTCACTATATTCTTTAGAGATATTAGATGCATTATTCTATAAGTTGCACCTTCTAAGTTAACTTGTCCAACATATTGTAGTCCTTATGGAGTGTTAAACTATTATTTCATCAAAATACATTAGAAAAAAAAAACTAGTTAAAATTATAGTTTGGTAATTTTCCTTTCACAATAAAATGTAATGTAGCCTTAACAGTAGAGATATTAAACATATGTCCAATAACTTTTAATGTAAAATCCAATTATTTATAAGAAGGAGGATTCCTGTCATGAATACTGGCTCAAGTAAGGTACCCCACAGAATCAAACCTTCCTTAGAGAATGTATCTACCTGAGAGTTGAATTAACGATAGACATGCATCAAAGAAATAAAATTAATTGAGGATGTTATTTCATGGATCATATTCATAATTGGAAGTGATCCCAAATTGTTAATGACACACTTTTGGTTTAGGCAATCTCACATGAGTTTTGAATCTCCATACACTGGGAAATGCTTTAGGCCTCTTTCTTCTACACATTTTAACAATTCCTAAAGGGTATAGAGTTAAACACGGTTGTTTGTACCCTATTCGAGAATGTACTTTAAAAATAAATCATGAAATTAGTTAAAATAGAGGACAACCTGTACTCTACATATACTTGGACTTCCTTGGAAAGCTCCATCAAAGAAACCCCAAGGTATTTCCTGGTCTATAACTAGATTTTATAATTTTTTGTTAGACTTATCTTTTTGAAAAACAATATTGTCCACTCAAGCTAGTCTAAACTTGTGTACTTCATGTGTATATGTAAAAGACAAATCTTCAAATATCATTTGATTCCTGGTCCATCAAATCCCATAAAAAAATAGACATGGGAGTGTCTTATAAGTTGACACATACTTATCGGATAATGAATCAAATAGGAATTAACCATGTCCATCTTCTCCCAATTAGGTTTTTCTGAAATCATTTGAGAATATCAATCCAAAAAACTTTAGAAAATTAATAGGTTGCAAAGAAGTGGTCAACTTATTCATCACTTTTTTTACAAAAAGTACAATTTGTTAGCCCTGCTAATAACTTCCAGATTGATCTCCACCACTAGATTCTTTCATCACCGATGCAGTCTTCAATTCTCGTTGTATACCACAATTTAATTGTGTATTCCATTGTTCCTTTATTTTTGGACCATTTAAGTTGATCTTCTTCTTCATTTAATTTGATAGATCTATGCTATATTATATTAACATCTTGGTTGAATTCCACTGCAAGGGCCCCTTGCATATTTAGGTTGTCTGCTATCTCCCAACCTTGTTCCCATATATTTCCAATCAATTGAGAAGTTGCATATTTCGAAAGATAAAACCTTTTACTATGGAGCACTTCCAACAAAGCATTAAGTAGTCTAAAGTTGTCTTTGATCCTTGTCCAAGGATACTCTCCAATCCTAACCTTGCTACCATTTCCAATTTTCCCATCCATCCATTTTCCCACAATAGGAAATATTGTGACCATGTATTTCCATACCATCAGGGTCCCATGAGCCTATTTTTACTATGATCTAATCCAAGATTCCATAGTCCCCCTTTTAAAAATTTTGGTGCTCACAACTCTCCTCCATAGCCCATCATTATATACCAACCTCCAAAGGTATTTTTATTCAAGTGCTTGACTGCACTGGTAGATATTTTCTAACCCCCACTAGCTTGTTTTTTTGGTATAGCCAGTCTCTTCCATTTGACCATGATAATACCTTCCTTAACTCTTTTCCCAATCTATAGAATATTGAAACATTTATTTATAATTTTATCTAATATTCCTTTATGAATCTTAGTGATAGTCATCCAGTATATAGGTATGCCTTCCAAGACTATCTTTACCGACATTCAATATACCTCCTTGAGATAACCATATGTTGCACTAGACATATATTCTAGCTTCTAGCTTATTATATAGCCAAGACCATTCTTCAAACCAATCTTTGTTAGGTTTTAAATGGAATCTGAAATATTTAACCCCTTTATCTAGATCAACAATTTGCATTTGGAAAAGAGATTCAACATTCCTTTTTACATCCTGCAAGCTCATTAATCAACATTGTGGACTTGTTCATGTTAATCTTCATACATGTAGCTTTACATTCTAGCTCCAATTAACTCTTCCTTAATTTGACCCAACTCTTTCACTTAGCGATGACAGAGGATAATGATATCATCTACAAAAAGTAAATGATAAATGTGAACAATGCTTGAAATCTTTACCCCTTTCAATTCCTATTTATTTCGAGCATCTTTAATTAACATACTTAAGCCTTATACTACCAACAAGAAGATGAACTGAGATCAGGAGCATCCATGTTGAAGTCCTCTTGAGGCTATAAAGAAACTTTAAGGGGATCCATTAATTAGCATAACAAAGAAGGCATAGGAAACGCAATCCATTTTCCAATTTATTGTTTATATATTCATGCCTATTTGAAAAAAAAATTATGATGAATGACCAATTCACATTGCCATAAGCCTTGGCTTCGCCAAATTTAAAAATTGTTGTAGGTAACTTCTAAGAATTTACTAAGTGCAATCCTTCTTGTGATATGCACATTGTATCACGTATCTAATGATTGACAAGGAATTCAGGTTGTTCAAGATAGACAATACTTGATAATGATTTATGAATCTCTGAATATTTGAAGGTTGTTATGCCCAGCTTCTTTGGTGAGTTGACAGGATTTTATAAGAGCATATAATTCTATTTGATTATTAGAGAGTTGACCTAATCCCCAACAAAAGATATTTTGAAGCCTTCCTCCTGGATAGAAGATCAATCCTCCTGCTACAATATTCCCTGGATTTCCTTTTGACACACCATCAAAGAAGATTGAAACTTTATTCTTCCTTTGCCACCAATCTGAGAAATATTTTCTCTGACTGTCTTCCCTTCCATAATGGAATGATAACAGGTCTTCCAATACGTAGCTGAGTTTTATCCACCTGTATCAAGACAAGCCAGATGTTCCACTTTTTTTTTTTTTTGGGTCAAGATGAATTTTTCCCACAACTTCTGAAATCATATCCTTAGCTTTAATTTCTACAAGTTCTGGTTTCAAGGATTTGTTATTGAAAATCAAATCATTTTTGGCTAGCCAAATTTTCCACCAAAAGAATTTTGGGATGGATTTCCAGTTTTTTCTCCATGCATGACTTGAGGAAGAAATTCTTGGGTACCTGAGCTTCCAATTAGCAAATGGAATTACAGGTTCAGTAATTGAAGGTGTTGATACCCACATCCCACTCAAAATATGCGCCCAAGCTTTCTGGGTAAAATCACAGCCAACAAATAAGTGTACTGAAGTTTCAATAGCTTGTTTGCAGAAGCAACATCTGTAAGGTCCAAAAAACCCTCTTTTTAACAACTTTTCACTTGTTAGAGCCCTCTGATGCATGAGAATCCAAGAAAAAAATTGACCTTTGGAATACTGTAAGTTTTCCACACTGATTTCCAGAATTTAGCACTGTGAGAAGACTTCGAATTGGATTGAAGAGACTAGTATATTGAAGCTTCCGAATAAACTCCTGCAGAGCCCCAACCCCACGTGTCCTTACAAGAGGAGTGGATCGGTGCCAAACCGTTCAAATTTATTAACAACAATTTGAATTGAGAATTTAGAATATGATAACCACGTTTTGGCAGTTCAAGGGATATCCACGCTTCCCAATTTCCTTTACAGTCCCACACAGAAATATTAGATAGACACAGAAGGCCTTTATTTGCCATCCCGTCTGTTAACTTAACGATAGAAGAATCGTATATTAAAGGAGTTTTACCATTTATTGAGTCATTCCATAATTTTTTTTCCATTTCCAGGTATACGATATAACTGTTAGGAGAAGAAATCTAACCCTTTTCTACATAGATTCTAGATTATAGTGCCTTTAGGAGTGTTAGACATTTGCGAATTCCGTAGAGTTCCTCCTTTAAGGTATTTTTTCCAAAAAAATTGACTAACAGGGTGTTTTTTGTTAGAGAAAAGTTGCCAACAACAGCTTACCTCCCATGGCAAGGTTTACCAATCTCGGATCTCTGATATGCAGACCACCTTCAAGAACTGGTCTCTTGACAGTATCCCAATTAACCAAATGCAAACGGTTCTGATTTCCTTTACCGCCTTGCCAGAGGAAGCCTCTTATCAGCTTGGAAATCTGATCCACAATCAATTCTGGAGCAAGAAGGAGAGAGGATTGATAAATTGCAAGAGTTGAGAGAGTTGACTTGATTAAGACAAGATTCCCTATCGTAGTTAGCCAATGACCACCCCATGAGGAAATCTTAACTTTTAACTTGCTAATAATTTCCAGCTAGAGAGAAGGATTATTTTCGCCCAGAGTTAAAGGGAGACGCAAGTACTTGACCTTATCCCAGGTGAAAAATCCATCAAAGACTAAAGTTTGAGAAATATTTGCAATAGTTGAGGGATCTGCATTCCAACCATACACAACACTCTTCCGATTGTTGATGAGAGCCCTTGAGATGATACAAAAATTCTGCATAATTTCTTTAAATATTTTTTCCAACCTCAACGAAGCCCCACCCAAAAGTGACGTATAATCCAGAAAGAGGGAATGGTTGATGGATTCTACTCCACTAGCTGACTTGATTCCCAAAATAAACCCCAAATTTTTACCTGCACTTAACTTTCTACTTAGAGATTCTACCATTAGAATATAAAGAAACGACAAAAGCAGACAACCCTGACGAAGACCCCTGGAAGCTTGAAAAAAATTTGTTGGTCTTCCATTTACTAGTGGTACTATCCAAGGTTTATCAGTACAAGATTTGATAAGATTTATAAATGCATAACTGAAACCAAAATAGCTAAGAACTTTGTAAAGGAAGGAAAGATTTACCCTATCTAAAGCATTTTCCATGTCAAGTTTAATTAACATGCCCTTCTCATTTATGTAGAAGTTGGAGTGCATGGATTCCTCAACTTGAATCACATTGTCTAGAATGTGACTCCCTTTTACAAATCCACCTTGAAGAGGATAGATCAGTTTTCCAAGCAGAGGTTTAAGCTTGTTAGATAAGAGTTTAGATAAGCTTTTATATGATGCATTACAAAGATAAATAGGTCTGAATCAGTCTAAGGTGGAGGGTTTAATTTATTTGGGAATTAAATCAAGGAAGATGGAGTTGGTACTTCCACCAACTTTGGATTTAGACTGAAAATATTTGACCATCTTGAGAAGATCTTTTCTGATCACATTCTAGCATACTCTATAAAAGTGGAAGGAGAATATGTTAGGGCCAAGAGCTTTATCTAGATCCATAGACCATATAACATCAATGATATCTTCATCCGTAAAGGGATTCATTAGCTCACCATTTTCCTCCTCACTAACCAAAATAGGAACATTGGAGAGAAATTTAGAACATGGTCTGAAAATGTGCTTCAACCACTTGTTTGATTTCAGAGATTCCTTTAAAGGATTCACTAGACAAAGAGGAGATTTCTGAAATATGGTTGTGGGAGAGTCTGGCTCGATATTGCTTATGGAAAAAAGCGGTGTTTCTATCTACTGATTTCAACCATAAACTTCGAGATTTCAGTCGCCATAATTCTTCTTCCTGCCTAAACACTCAGAAAGAATTAGACTGAGCCTTTTGTTCTTTTTCTAGCATTGCAGGAGTGATCTCTGAGTCCTCCATTTCCAATTGTATCATTGCCAAATTTTCTAACACCTGATTTCTATCACTAAGGGGAGAATGAAGAGATTGTTTTATCCAATCTTTCAACGTAAGCTTGGTGTTCTTTAATTTCCTTTCCCACATAAAGTTTGGAGATCTAATAACTGGGATACTCCACACATTAAGAATAGTGTCCATAAAACCATCTCTGTCAATCCACAAGGGACTGAACCTGAAAGCGATGGGACCGAGGTATTCTTCATCCTCAAGTTGTAGCAATATAGGTTTATAATATAATGTAAGTTTTGGAAGGATGCTGGTGGAGATAATTTTATTTTCTAGTAAAACTGAACTTTGAATCAGAAATCGATCCAGTCTAGCTGCAATATTAGCTGCTCCGGAACAATTATTACTCCATGTGAATCAACCTCTTTTAGGGTTTAGATCAATAAGATCCCAGATAGAGATGAGATGCTCCACTGATTTGTGCATGGGGTCTCTCCCACAGAATCCACCTTTTTTTATCTTTAGGATCCAACGTGATATAGAAATCACCAGCCACTAAAACATTTGAGAGATTGCTTGCAACAAGAAACTCTGCCAGAGAATTCCATCATTCTCTTTTCTCTCGAGAATTAACAGGAATGTATAGATTGAAAAAAGCAAGAGATATATTACTAGAGATGTGCTTAAGCTCGGTGAATATCCAATGCTACGTTTTAAGTGAATTTTACAATGAAAAAAGGTCCTCTGTCCACAAGGTTGAAAGACCACCAGATGAGCCTCGTGCACTTGTATCTTTCCCTGCATGATTTTTCCATGTATTTTCACTTAAGGAAAGAAGATTTCCCTCTTCAATTTTTGTCTCTTGGATCAAGAGAATATCAGGGAAAGCCATTCTTATTAGGTTTTTAATAGCTTCTACTTTCAAAGAGTTTCCAAGCCCCCTACAACTCCAAGCAAAGATGTTCATTGTTTATCATTACTAGAAGGGAGAGGACCTCGTTTTGAAGGTTTGGCCCGAGTATTTATGCTGATTGACATATTTATAGTAGCTTGACTTCCTTACATATTAATACATTCGCTTTATTCCTCCCGAATTGTCTTATGAGATTTACGCCCTTTTTTGGAAGACCTCTCAAAGGGATCTTCTTCGGATGAACCAAAATTTTCCATAGGTTTCTTTTTTTTTCCATTTTTGCAATGTGGGAGAATGTCCATCGACAGGAGTGCCAAGGTTTGGCTCAACTGGACCTTTGTCTTCTTCACTTGTCTGGTTTTGAGGATGAGGGACTTCTCCCTCTTCAAGCACTAAGGGCACTTGTTCTTCGGGGATGCTCAAGACTTCAAAATTGTTTAGAGATGATATTTCCTTCATAGTTGCTTCAATTTCTTTCTGTTTCTGACCGGAGAGATTGCTACCCATCCCCAATTCTCCACTTTGAACCTTAGCTCTGTTTCCTTTCTTTGTTGAACTAGTTTTTTGAACTTGAGTCCATTGATCTCCTTTCTCTTTAACAACTTCTTCCTCCACTTTTTTCTTACATGATTTGGAAAAATACCCATAGCCATGAAAAAATATGCACTTAAAGGGCAATTTCTCATAATCTAGTTCTTGCACGTGCGACCATTCTGCTATTGTAAAATTTATAGCTTCAAGAAGCCCTACCTCCAAATCCACTTCAACACATATTCTAGCACAGGTATATTGATCTCTTATTTTAGCCCTATCAATATATTTCCCCAAGGTGTTACCTATAGCTTCTAGAGATCCCGAGTTCCAACACTGGAGAGGAAGATGCGGCAACCTAACCCAAACAAGAACAACAGAAGGGTCATATTTATTCGGATCAAAGTCCGGAGTCCACTTGTTTAGGTAGAGCCCTTAGGACCCATGAAATATGGACCATTTCTAAATATTAAATCTCTATTTGCTAAGTTTTCAAAAAGGAAGACATAGTAATCCTTACCTATCAAATTGATGCATATGCCTTCAGATATAAGAGGTTTCCAATTCCTTTGAACCCACCCTTTGATTTCCCTGGGGGATGGCCAAAGCCTAGTTAACTGGCCAATGAGGCATCGGTCAGCAATATTTAGGGCTATTTGACATGGTTGATCCACAGGAAGATCCACCGTAGGATTATTGTCAAGCTTCTTAACGAAATATTGCTGGTTCTGGTTGAGTTTTCGCTTGCTTCCCGAAGCAACCAGACTCTTAAAGGTATTGAGATCAGGGGAAGGGGAGGATCCCCCTCCAGCCGCCATGACCTCAAAACAAAGATGACCACAGAATAACTCAGGTGTAGACACTAGAAAAAGAGAAAACACATCAACTCTTCAAGAGGCATAATCAACCCTACAATCAATTAGACCTCTTTAACAGGGAAGAGACAAGGTAGAAAGGTTTTTCTTGGAATAGGTTCTTTAAATCTCTGCAGTTCACGAATTCAGTAATTCCAGAATGGAAAGAAATTACATCATAGATGCTTCTTTCTACTCCCCTCTCGAAGGAATCCAATCGAATCAGAATTGGAGGGCACTCAGCGCAGCCAACAATGGAGAGCACAAAGCCATAGCCTCCACCAACAATGAGCCAGAAACTACCTCCAACGACCGATCCACCAGGGAACGAGTGTTCTTTATTTGAAAACAATGAGACAGGCCCTCTACGACCCCATACTCCAATTCATCCAAGGACAAGAGCCTTCACAACAATGATGAATCAACTTTGATAACTCTCACGAAGCCTAAAACAAAAAGAAAAGCAGGTCCACCAACTTAGATCAAATTGACTCAGGATCAAGATTCTAAAAAAATGACTCTAGAGAGATGTAAAACTCCACCGAAACCAGACTACAGAACCGAAGCAAAAAATCACAAGAACGCCGAATCCTTCAAAACTGAGAGCCAAAGAAACCAGAAGTTTGAAATCTTCTTGGAGCAAAAAAAAAATGCATGTTATTTTGAACTAAGTCATCCCTATGTCATATCTCTTTAAACAAGCTTACTTTGGAGCCATTAGAATGGAGGATCTCCCAAATAGTATTTATATGCTTTATATGGTTTGCAAATTTATAAATAAAATTAGTGTTATTATCTCCTTCCTTGATCCAAATATCCTTACTTTTAAGCCTCCAAGAAATCTCCTCCTTATCCAATAGGACCTTCTTCCTACCCTCCAATTCTTTCAAGAATTTCATTTATTCATTAGTGAAGATTCCAACATCATTAAGATCAAAAAGGGAGTTTATCCCTTCTTCCACCTCCTTTATTTCTTTATAATGTTTCATGGAAATATAGGAATCCCACACCTTCATGGCTCCATCAATTCTTTTTAAATTATATGCAAACTACTTCATGTTAGAGTCCCCTAATTGTGGATCCATGAGCCTCCACATTTTCACCATGAAGTCTCTAAACTCTTCTTCTAGAAGGCAAGCATGATTAAATTTTAGAGGTATTTGTGGCATATAATCCTTAGTATCTATTTGCAACAAGATTTGAAGGTGATTTGAAGCACCCCCTGTCCCTACCAAGTAGTTAATTTTTATCACATCATTGAATAATATTGATACCATCATAAATATGCTAGTCTTTTGGAAATTCCCTCTCTTCCTCTTCTAGAATTCCTCTAATGTGGTACTATCTTAATTGGTTCCACGTCGATCAAGTGCATAGATTCAAACAGATTAGAAAAATAGTCACCAAGTTGATATTTTCTCATACCCTCCCCCCAAATTGTCTAAGATTAAGGGTTAGGTTCATATCACCCCCAATATAATGTTGTCATTCCTCAAATAGCTAGAGTTAGCCAAATTCTCCCAAAAGGTTATTGTTTCACCATATGGACCATACACATTAATCAACTTCAATTATTTCCCAATCTCCTTAGTATATATACACTATAATGCCTAAATTTAAAATTGAAGTGGCAATGAAATCAAACTTAGAATTCTATCCAATAACTAAGTCACTAGATAGTCCCTTTGCATATAGAGAACAAAATATCCAATCATTTAAAATATACACTAGAAAGCCTAAGGATTTTCTACCTGGGGACATCATTTCTTGAAACAAGTTTATAGGCCATAATAGCTATTTTTAGGGATAGTTATTTATGGACACCCCCAATTCCTATAACATTAAAGGATAGGATAGTCATTTAATAATTTGCTTCTGGGCCTTCCTAGCTCTAAGGGACATATAAATGGTTAATTGCTTTCCATATCTAATCTCCTATTTTGCTTGAAAAATTGACAAGATAGATGAGATTTCCTTCCAATTATAGTAGGAATCCCTTTATCTGTAGCCAAGACTAAATCCATACTTTTAGAGCCATCCTCCTTATATTTCCAGGATCTCGAAAGGTAAGAGTACTTCACAATGGGTTTTATGGACTTTTCCTTCTAATATAAAGGTCTCAAGGAAGTCAAATCCTCCAATTCCTCTTGTAAAGGCTTGATTGAGACTAGTCCAATATTACATTTCCTGGTATCCACTGAGATACTCAAGTCAGGACTAGTAGGAACCCCACCATCCCTCTCAATATCAATATCTTGCAAGGGTTCCTTTCTTTCAAAAACAACCATATCCCTATTATCCTCTGAGAGGGTTCCGAAGGACATGTTATTAGCTACATGAGGGTTTTCTAAACTAGTTGTGGGATTCTCCTTACCAAGGGATATTGAGGAAAAACCACTTTCTTCCAATTAACACATAGGAGAGATGTTAGAGTCCATATTTATCAACAAAAGTTGAAATTGGTGGTGAAATGATCAAATTATACGCATCTTGTATCAACAATGGACATGAAGGACCGGTTTATTCAGAAGGGATATTGACCTTTGTGTGTATGTATCCTACTTTCTCCAAGCCCTTTGATTTTAAAATCTATTCCTTCTCCTTAGAATTTTTAACCCATTACTTTTTAGTTCTACCTGTAGCTCCTCCCACCACAAAATGGGCCTCCCTCAAGTGACCAACCTCATGGCAGGGAGCACTTTGAAAGATTAATTTCCAATAATTGATTTTCAGAGTATACTTGCAAGGCCCTAATCCTATCTTCAAATCCGCTAGAAAAACCTTGGTCAAATATAATTCCACTAAGATCTAGGCAATCTGTCTGTTTTTTTTTTCCTACCACCCTTCTTCAAGATTAACAAAACACCCAATAACAATATCCACCATTTCAAAAAAAAATTATGCCAAAGTTCTAGTGGAAGTTGTGGGATCGAAACCCACACCTTCTAAATGAAGGTGGGTTCTTTCCTAGGATCAACACTAGTTTCCCAATGTTTCAAACAAAGACAGAAGGACCCCACATCCAATGCTTACTCATCATGAAAACTACATCTTCCCTACATTTAAGATGAAAAATAACAAGTTGCACATCATAATGTGAAACATAGGAATATAGCCTAAAACAAGATTTCAATGCTTTAGCAACCAATTTTTAGGGTTTCACTCTTCACAATATTGCTCATAAACCTACCTGGTACAACTTGGTTCATCAACCCTTCCACTCTAGAAATCTGAATATCAAATTCAATGACTATATTCACTCAATTAGGGCAAGGTCCAATACATTTGTTCTTTGTGAGCCTTCTTACCCTCCAAATACTCTATAGTGTACCATACAATATTACCATAGAGGATGGGTCAATTTTTCTATGCAAAGGCCAAGTTTAGGATTTATTTATGTATATTGTTGGTTTAGCGGGGCTCAATACCTGTGCTTTGGTCATGGCCTGTGCTCTTGTTTTTCATTCGAGGAAGTGTTGGCTTAGTGGCACAACTGACTACCTGTTGATGTGGTAGAAGTCCCCCATCATGCAGGGGTTTTATGCCCATGGGTTGGGGTCTAGTGCTTCTTTGGATGACTCTATTTGGAAACATGGCTTAGGGGTTCCCAACCACACTCGTGTTTATACTTTGTAGAAGGTGATTGAACCTGTAAGGGTTGTCATTACCTATATTAGCACACCTCATTATTCTCACTTGGATAAATGTTTATTATATATTGACCCTCCTATTGGATCAATCAATCCAAATTGATTATGCTTTCATCCTTTGAAGAATCCATATCACTTAAAAGAGGAGGGTGTTGAGGGTAAAATCACAAAGTTGGGGTTAGATGGGGCATGACACCCTCCTGCCATGCTCAACATTTCATCAAGTTACAACATATCATCATATGCCATCATTATTTTATGTTGTATGAGGTTTAGTCCCCAACATGTGGGTGATAAACCCTAAAAAACTAATTGAAAAATCATTTTTAGTTATTTTAGATATTTTCAGTTGGTTGGATTGTAATAGATGTAAAGTTGGCCTAAGTCACCTATAAATAAGGCAACTCCTCAGCATTTTAACTCAAGATCATGGGATCAAATAAAGTTGTTTTATTATTTCTTATTGTCTACTTGGGATAAAGTGGTGCACACTCTCTTCTTGGGATTCTTTAGGCTTCAATGTAGCATGTTTATTGGTGATTGAAGGTTGAAACTAAATCTTTCAAGGATTGTTAAAGGAGATGTATCCTTAGGAGGTTACTCTTTTCTCTCTTTTTCTTTGTTCGTGGTAAGATCTATGGTTCTCTTTCTCTTGCACTATGAGAGACATCTAAGGTAATATCTTTGGTTCTCTTTCCATTTCTTTATCCATGAAAGGTTTGTCTTGTAAGTGAGACATCCCTCCCTCGAGGGTCTTTCTTGTTAGGCCTTTGGCACCGCTTTTGCCCTAATAATGTTAAGACCAACACAACCTAGGGTTTCTTGGTTTTTCCCTAATTCATGAAAATAGGATTGTCAATTCTTGAGAGGAACACTAACCATGATTCATTAGTAACCTTGAAGGGAAAATACTTGATTCTTTTTTTCGTCATCTTCACTTGGAATATTTTTATCAATATTATTTCTATATATTGCTAAACATAACAAAAAAATCATATATTGTGAAAACCCTGAAAATTATATGTTTTGCAAAAATTACAAAAATTAGATTATTTTAATTGTGGTTTTCTGAAGTATTCATTTGTAACAGTAAATTTCATATTTAGAGTAGATATTGAAAAAATCAAAAAATATTGGGAAAAAGTCAATTTGATACCTTAAAGTAAGTGTCATCATCCTAGGGTTAGGTGATGGTAGTTCTAAGGGTATGCTTAAAATATGGTTATTGATTTATTTCAGGTCCATCTTGAAGGAATAATAAAACCCCAGGGGTTTGAGCAAGTTTGGATCAAATTCTAGGTCACTTGGGAGGACCATGGTGGGATTTGAGGCCAAGGTCAAATTCTAGG
The DNA here is from genome assembly GCA_001517045.1 of Pseudotsuga menziesii. NCBI lineage: Eukaryota > Viridiplantae > Streptophyta > Pinopsida > Pinales > Pinaceae > Pseudotsuga > Pseudotsuga menziesii. Next base: position 203,618 of record LPNX011231255.1, on the reverse strand, counting down.
TCACCTCTTAAGTTGTGGAAACCCTAAATCTATGCCCATCGATCCAAAGACCTCCATCAACTCTCAATAATGATTATACATATGAATGAGTCCCATCCTATTTTATTGGAACATAAGTGGAAAATGTTGTTAAAGTAATGAATTGCCAGAAGTTATCCATTTTATGCAAGCGACCTCAACCACTTGATTTCAAAGTACACAAATATCACACACATAAAGACACAATCAAGTTTGCTGAGGATTATGGCTTATATTCATTAATATAAATCAGATTACACAAACATTTACACTCAGGGTGAAGTCATTGTTTTCATACACTAAATCTATACAAAGTATATTTACAAAGGAAGAGAGAGTCCCTTCCTTCATGCCTCAATGAATATTTATTGAATTTTCCCACCACCCTACTTTCCCACTCAGGAGGTTTCTAGAAGCATCTAGATTCCTTTGGAATCCTCAATGGAGCAGTGCCATCTGACATCCTCACCTACTGCCATTACTACTCCAAGCACCATAACAACTCAGTTCTCTTGTTTCGTGTTGGTCGACTCACCACCAGTACCTATCGACTCTTATCAATCGCCTGGTGCAGTGTCTTGTTCTTCATCCTTCTGTCAGCATTCCCTTTGACCAGTCTCACACTAAGCATTCTACTATTTTCATCTGTCAAAATTTCCTTCCACCAGACTACTCCCTAGCGTGATCTTCTCTTTTGTCGTTAGTGTTAAGGAAACTCTTATTATATACCAGTCAGCTTAATTCCTCTGTATCCACTGGATTAACCTGTCGATGACCGCTTCTGACTTGACTTCTTCTATTTTCGTCCGTCAACAATCCCATTGTAACACCCTGGCTTTGACCCCATTTGCATTAAATGTATATGATGTATATATTGTAATTAATCATGGTGTGGAGCTAAAGACAAAAGCCCCACCATCGATTTTATGTTTTATGTTCCAGCGATTAAAATCCTTGCTGATGGTATATCGTGCTATCTGACATATTATAATTTTTGCCATCATGTAAATATGCATTTTAATTAAAATACCCACAACTAGCTATGTCTATGCAACATTAAAAGAGATGGGGGCATGATTTCCTAGGGATAAGGGGGGGGGGATATTTAACCTTTGGGGCCAATAAGAAAAATCCAAATGTCAAAGGGAGAACCCATGAAACAATCAACTACCCTTCTTGTCTCATTCACCCAATCATTTAATTATGCGAGAAATTGGTTGAAGTAGTTATTGCACGGGGATGTGAAGAGTATGGGCAGGAAATTCGAATTTGGGGAAAACCCATTTTTGGGGATTTTTTTTTTTGACTTTTGGAGCAAGTTAACACCCAAAATGCATGCCCATTTGGCCATACACCCATGTTTTCCATTTTTTCTCACCATTCTCCTTCACGCGGGCTTCCTTCATGCCGCTGAAGCTTCTTGTGTGTTCATCCTTCACGTTTGGAGTCATTTTCCTCATTTTTGTATGCCCATAAATTCGTTTTCGTATTGTTCAGTAAGTGGGCAAGGAAGACTTACGCTTTTCCTGCATTTTCATGGATTCTTCAATGGCTGGGAACCATTTTTACCTTGCTGAGTGGCCAAGAATCTAGATTCACGTTTTGGGGGGTTTATAGTAGTCATTTTGGCTCCTGTATTTCCATAGACTCCTTTAGAAATAAGAAATACAATTTGGGTTTCCTTACCCACGATTTCTGTTGCATTCCTCCATCATTTGCCAAGCTAAAAATTGATTTTGGCTCCTGGGGCTATTTTACCCACTTACCATTTCTGATTTTAGCTTCCAGGATGTTTTTGTCCATTCCCAGCACAGTAATTATTGTGTATTGAATTCGTTTTAGGCCACGTTAGGGCCAAAACATCCCAGGGATACGAATTGTTGTTAGGGGGTTGTTTCCACCCACCTTAGCAATTCATTTTGTTGCCAAACTGTTTTCCTCAACCTAGAAATTGTGTAATTGTTGTGTATGCATTTGTGCTTCGGTCTGAGTTGTTATGCTTCTTGATTTGGTATAAATACAGTTAGGAGTGGAAGAGGTAAGTTACTTGATAAATCTAGTGCATGAGGAACCTCACTAAGAGATCTTGAGGACTGATTATTCCTTACTGCACATACTAAATAGCACTGGAAGGGAATGCATAGCTTGAGGGACTGTACAACAGAGAAGGGGATGATTCCTTATGTTGGGTGTGTACGTGTTGGAAGAGCCAAGTCATATCTTGTGTAGATGTCCAGGGCTCTATGGTTTAGCTCACTAGCTTAGAAAACAAGCCTTTCCATCCCCTTAGCAGTCTGATAAACCCAAACATAGCTTTGGCTTGGCTGATTTTTGACATATCTTTGGCTATGTGTGAGCCTGCTAGTGTTCCTAATTCCTTATGGAAATCATGCCCAGCTCGGGGGTGGCAGTGTTGCTGAGAGATTGATGAGCACACTGGCCTATGGTTGGGTGGAACGTTGCAGCGACATAGCTGGTTGCGAACGAGCCTTCATAAGATAAGTATTTTTATGTTTAAATCTCTGCATTTACATTTGATAATGAATTACAATGAACATGTGAATGAATGGAATGGATTTGCTTCCGCTATGTGTTAAACATTTATGCATTTGTGCATGTTGTTACTTCAATGCATTTCATTTTATGTTCATGGGGCTAGTTTCCTGGGTAGATAGTATTACGGTAGTGTCCTCTTCGCCAGTCGGAGGGTTGGGGACATTACACCCATCGACTGAACTTCACTCTACTCCTTTGGTTTGTAACTAACCATCTCCTCTGACTGTAACTTAGTCGTCTTCATGCTGACTCCTTCCTTGTCTACTCCTTACTCGAACTAACATTCCACTAGCCTCTTTCCTTGACTATAGCTTGGTTTCCATTATTCCTTAGGACCCTATACCCTATGACCACTCGCAAGTAGGTATCTATGGCAATAGGAATCCTCACCTCTTACTATTCTCCTACCATCCTTCTTATGGATTCCTTGTAACCCTATGGTTCTTACTGGCTTTCTATTACCTTCTATCCACCATCATTTTGTCTCTCCATTCTTCTAGTTATCTTGCTCTTAACCTTCAAATGGTCCACCTATGAATCCTAGTATTGTCCTTCGATCCTCACGACTAGCTCATTATCGTCGCCTCCTCCTACCACTGTATGGACATCTATCTTCACTCATTGTTTTCTCCTCTGAATGGTCTAGTATTTTGAATGGTCTAGTCCTATGAATAGTTCTAATTCTACCACAACTTGGCCCTCTAACCCAAGTTTTCTCTTGATAATCCCCGACCATATGGGCTTTGATTGCCCCTTTCCTTCACACATAAGGCATCTGACTTGACCCATTCTCTTCGACCACCTTGTCGACTATCCAAACCTCTGGTTGACTTACTGGTCTACACTCAACCAGTCCTTATCAGTCATTTCCATACTTGGTTGTATGGGATCACATAGTATCCATTTTATCTTCTGGAAGTTCATCACCCCTCTTCTTGTCGACTACTATATTTTCAATTCTTGTCAGTCGGTCTTGGGATAGATGCCCTTGCATCATACTCACAGGTGAACAAAAGGCATGACCTCTTGCCGAGGTTTTTCACTGAAATATCTATGCACTGGATCTTTTCCTTTTCCATCGATGCCATACACCATACCAGATGCTAACTAGTCTCTTGACCTTCTCTTGTCCCTTATTCTTCTCTTATATGGCCTTCTCCACGACCTCGACTGCGCCTGCATGTTTGCAGTACAAGACGCCACTAAGGACCTCCACGTCCTTCTGCAGTCCATCTCCCTGGACCTTCCAAGCAACATGTATTGTAGCCTTACCTTCAACAACTCTTCTCTTGACTTGGCGGTATCCATTCTTCATGCAAATCTTTGTGAAGTACAAAACTTCACCTCCACATTCATTTAATTCATTTGTCTTCTGCTCTGGGAACCTCTGCTTTGTTCCTCTCCTTTGGATGGATTTCCTACTGCTATCTGCCTGCCTCTATTATCCTCTCATTCGACTCTCTTCCAACTTTTACCAAGTTTGTCATTTCTACTCGACCTCTCCTGTTGAATTTTCCTTCCACAAAAGTTCCATCGTCAAACCTAAACTCATTATCATGTTGGTTTGGTGTACATTGCTTTCCCACAACAACCCCATCGACTTCTTTTCGACTTCACTCGCCTTCCTCTGGGATTCTCGACTTACTTCTTCTGTTGATCTCACCTTGATGTCTTGCATACCAAATGCAAGTTTGCTTCATCCTTGGGCATAATAACTGCTACCGAATCATATTTAGCTTTCTTTGCAACTATTTCCATGAATCACTTCTCTTCCTTCCTTGACCATGGACGTTGACTCTGGTCCATGTCGTCTACTGCCTCTGTAGTCTTTATGGCCTTCTTGCCATCTTATTTTACCTCTGTTAGGAATTTATGCAGACTCTTCTATTTTCTACATTCTTCCTCGCCATCAACTCCTTGTCGGTATTCTTCACACTCTATTTCCCAGGTCCTCTTTCGAGAAGGTTTCCAGTTTCCCTCATTTCGTCGATCATCACCTCGACCAATCTCATTGCCTTGTCGACATTCCCCTCATCTGACGATTTCTCCTTTGCTTCGTCAGTCAATTCCTCTACTATCTTCCTCCTTTCTCTGACAACGTTTACACACAACGACTTGCCTGTCTTGTCAGCTCTGCACTTGCTTGACTACTCCTTAACTTCGTTGAAATTCTCCTTAGATGATTGTTCCTTGGGGTTCTCTACCGACTCCCCCATTTCCTTTGGTCATACTAACCTGACCACTTCTTTGTATTCTTCATTATATTCTCGCTAGGCCCTCTCGGGAGAATCTTCAACTTCTCTTCTTCTTATGGGAAGCATTCCTCGGCTTCTCTTTATGCGAAATCTCCTTCGCACTCATCAACTTGTGCTCTTCCTAACACGTCAATCCTCGACTATATCCATTCATGAATCTTGTCGGTGTCCTCAACTATGAGGATTCTCCTCCCCGTCTTCAGGGTCTTTATCAACTCATCTTGGCCCTATGAACTCTCTATCCTCACCGTTATCTCTAGCCCTTCTAGCTTCATCACTGTCACCCTCAATGCATCACAAATCTTCTTCAAGGTCATCTCCTCTTTTGACCTTAGCACTTTTGCACCCTCACATTATGTAGTCCTCTTCTGGACCCTGTTGGTCAAAATTAATGTTACTTAATTCACCTCAATTTAATTATCAACCGGAGAATCGTAAACTTTGAGCTTCTACACTATATGTGCAGGCAAGGAAGTTTTAATGCTCGTGCTGACAGAAATGCTAGTCTACTTCAAACAAAGTAGTGAAATGAATGAAACTACTTCTACCCTAGATGATCTATACTAAGGACTCATAGATCTATTCTAAAACAAAAGGAAATCAATTTACTGACTATCAAACTTAGCATAGCCTACAGCAATCTACAGGCTACAGTAATTCTTTGAAAACAACCCTAATCTTTCAGAGAAATCCTACCTACAGCAATGCTTCAAAAGAACAACCTGCTGATAAATTAAACAAACCCTTGAACTACAGCAATCCCTTAAAACACTCAATAGTCCACACTCAGCTACAGTGCTGATGATCTATTCTACAACTGAAAGAGCTTAATAAGTTTCAGAATAAACATGATCAATTAACCTGAAAACTCCACCATTAATCCTACAAGATCTAATGCTTAACTCCACACTAATACTTCTAGAATTATTGCCGGAGTAACACCTGTGACCTCTTGACTTTGAATTGTCAACACACAGCCTATTATAATGAAGCTTGGCTGGTTATCGTTATTTAAATATACTCTGTTTTATTTTATGCACACTAATGCACACAGGAAAATGCCAAGGCCATTCAAACAATACTCATTAATCAGTATTAGGGCTATGTGCGAAATATTCACCGGTTCTGGTTTACATATGCACACTGTGGAGCTGATGTTGATTCAAGGAAGCAACATTAACAAACCCTATTTAATCAATGTCAAACAACACAATTTCTTCCTATTTAATCACTTATTTAAAGAACTATTTAACAAATCCCTACACGCTCTATAGACTACAATCTTCAAACCCTCTACAAAATATTACAAATGTTGTTCAATTTCAACAAGATATCCTACAGCTCTGTGAGCTCAAAAGTAAAAGACGGGGCTGTTCATCAATTATTCTCACGCTGCAGCAAAAGGATTCTTCAACAGCTAGAGTCGAGTTCATTATTCCATTTGTCAATACTACACTTCACACTGGAAATCAAAGAGAATATTTAAACCCACACCATTCCTTAATTTATTTTACAATCCTGTGAACAAGAAGAGGATAAACCAATCCTGTGGCTATCACTATATCGCTATATGCTGGCAGTGAAGACAATATGAATTTTAGTCTACTTGTAATCCTTCACAAGGTAACACTTGAAGCAAACCCATCACACAATTTATGAATACCATCACCCTAAATAGTAATTATAGCCATTTATACACAGTCCACGCTGAAAACCAGAAAGGGGCGTTAAATACAAACTGTTCCTGAATTTATTCAGCAAGTTAAATCAATTGCAAATGACTAAGAATCTGCAGACATGCATATGAGTAAAACCATCAGCATTCCATAGAACAGTATCAAAGGAAGAAAAACATTAACCTGCTATTGCAAAATACACAGTGCGAAATACCAAGGGTTGGTGTTGAAGGGGGCCCTCCCTCAACGCCTTCCAGTTCTAAGTCGAAAACCTTAAAGGAGATAAACGTTGGTTGTATTAATAAAATGAAATATTACAATCTTCTCTCAGCATCCTCTTCTTAGGGTTTCAAGAAGCCCTTTTATACTAAAGATACAGACTAGAATCAATCGTGAGACAGAGATTGATCCTCAAACAACTCTATAGTTAACTCGGCACACCTGAGCCAAATATGGGAGCTCGAATCCCTTCAAATCTATACAATACTAAAACAAGAAAGCAACAGCTCCCCAATCAAAGATCATCCCCAAAACAGCACCTGGAAAGTCTGCGTAGGCATTTTGGAAGGTGATGAAAGCTCAGGAGACGCCGAAAATGTGGATCGAAGCCCCCAAATCTGCTGGTGCAACTAGCGTGAACCTGCCCTGGAGCGCCGAAAACCCTGCACAAAAGAAATAACGAGGCATCAGTTGACCGGATATATATATGTGGAGATTTAAAAACCAATTTTATGCATAAAACAATATAAAATAACCAAAAAAAATCACTTACCAAGCCTTTGTCCACGTTGGTCTCCACAAAAGCATAACCATACAAATAAACATTAATAAACTAATTTATCATGTGGTTTTATAAGTTTTATGCTGGAAAATAATGTATTGGACAGCCAATAATAGGAGACCAACAGACCCCTCGACTGAGTCCTTCTCTCCTCTCTTTAGCAACTCTCCCCAATTTATTTATTGGAATTATTGTCTTCCTCACATCCTTCTTGTATAAATCTTCTCTACATCCATCCCTTCTAGTCTTAAACTAGATTCTCCTCTTCTTCAATAGATAATAAACCAAATAGTCCATTACTGGAGTTCTCTTCTGACGGTCTTTAGCTCGATGTTGGTTGACTCTACCCGACGCTCTCATTAGATTCGTCTAAGTCCTTCACTTTAGCTTCTTACAACTCTACCCACAACCATAGTTGTGGAGTTGCATATTTCCTCACCTCCTTAGGATGTTGTGCTATACACTCCTTGTTATGGAAAACTCTACCCCACCTTCTGTGGGATCCATCCTTTCTCTTACATCTCTACCCAATCACAACTAGAGTCGTTCTCCACCCAATCACAACTGGGCCTTCAACTTCACTCAACAACTCTACCCAACTGCAACTGGAGTTGTTTGCCTCCTTCGATTGTAATCAGATTCTTCACATAGGATACTCCTTTTCTGATATCAACTGATGCAAGCATCCTCAACCACTTGCTTTTAAAGTACGCAATGATCACACACACACAGACATAAGTAAGTTTGCCAAGGATTATGGATTACATTCATTAATAGAAATCATATTACACAAACATTTACACTCAGGGTGAAGTCATTCTTTTCAGAAACTAAGTCTATACAAAGTAGATTTAAAATGGAAGAGAGAGCCCCTTCCTTCATGCCTCAATGACTATTTATACAATTTGTCCACCACCATACTTTCCCACTCATGTGGTTTCTAGAATCCTCTAGCTTCCTTTGGAAACCTCTATGGAGTTGAGTGACATCTGGCATCCTCACCTACTTCCATTACTACTCCAACTACCCCAACTACTCCATTCTCGGGTTCCTTGTCGGTCAACTCATGATCGGTACCTATCGGCTATTATTGGTCCCTTGATGAGGTGTCCTGCTCTTCATCCTTCTGTTAGCATTCCCTTTAACCAACCTCATACTAATCATTTTTCTCCTTTCATCTATCGAAATTTCCTTCGACTAGACTACTCCTTAGCATAGTCTGCTCTTTTGTAGTTGGTGTTGATCTGATTCTTCTTCTCTACCATTCGGCTTACTACCTTTGTATCCATTGGCTCGACCTATCATCGACCACTTCTGACTTGACTTCTTCTCTTTTCGTCCATCGACATTCCCATCGACTGGAATTCACTCTCCTCCGCTAGCTTGTAACTAGCCATCTTCTCCGATTGTAACTTAGTCGTCTTCATGTTGAGTCCTTACTCAAACTAACATTTTGTTAGCTACTTTCCTTGACTATAGATTGATTGGAATTATTCCTTGGACCCCTATACCCTATGACCACTCGCATGTAGGTCTCTCTGACAACAGTCGTCCTTTGCTCCTAATGTTCTCCTACCATCCTTCTTGTGGACTCCTTGCGACCCTATGGTCCTTACAGTGGCTTGCTCTTATCTTTTGTTCACCATCGTTTTGTTTCACCGTTCTTTTGGTTATCCTACCCTTAACCTTCGACTGGTCCCCTTATGACACCCATTCTTTTCCTTCAATCCTCACGAATGGATCATTATCATCGCCTCCTTCGACCATTGTATGGTCGTTTATCTTCACTTGTTGTTTTCTCCTATGACTAGTCTAGTCCTCCATCTAGTTCCAATTCTACCACGACTTGACCCTCTGACCCAAGTCTGCTCCTGATCATCCCCAACCTTCTGGGCTTCAACTGCCCCTTTCCTTCACACAAAAGGTCTTTAACTTGACCCATTCTCGTCGAAAACCCCATGAACTATACGGTCCTTTGGTTGAGTTGCTAGTCTGCACCTGACCAATCCTTGTCAGTGATTTTTGTTGAGCTCTCTCTTTGACCCAACCACATGGGCTCACATAATATCCATTTTATATCTTGGATGGTCCTCGTCCCTCTTCTAGTCGACTGCCCTACTGTCAATTCTTGTCGGTCAGTCTTGGGCTGAATGCCCCTGCATCACCATTGATGCTTGCATACATGTTTCTATCGAATTCCTACCGAACGAGACAATTTGGTTAATACATATACTTCTCCAAACCTCGTAACCAATATACGATATCACACATAGTATACTAAACCTCATAACCAATATAAGATATCGCACATAAATAGGGAAGATGCCATGGTAGTAAAAACTACTTCAAAATAGTGTACGATACTGTAGGGGTATTCAACTATTGTTTCACATACATACACAAATCACCCCATAAAGAAGAAAGGGAAGACTTAACAAACATGCATACCTCACCGACGTATTATAAATTTTTATTTTTTAATAATTCTCTCCCCTATTCGATTTTAAGGGATTATTTTAACTATTCGAAGAACCTTCTTAAACCCTTGACAGTTAAGAGATTGAGAGGGTAAAAAGGGATGATGTGCATTTAGTAGGAGCTTGAAGAGTAAATGAAAGTTTAAAATATTAAAAGGGTTTTGATATTTTTTAAAATTAATTTAAAAATAATGAAACCAATAAATATAACAAATAATATAAATATAAAATTTCAATAAATTGATAAAAATTTAAATTATTTTTAATAAATACTTAAATTCTTCTTTTGATTTTATTTTTGTGTGGTATTTTTTTTATGTCAAGTGTTTAAGTGTTTTCCTATTAAGAAATATTTCAATTTATTTTATGTTTTATTTATTTTTAATATAAATGATAAAATATTGTTTACAATATTGTTGAGTATTTGGTTAACTTTTATTAGCTTAAGTTTGATTTGAATTTATATGATTGGTGCAATAGTTAGTTAGTTTTTTTTTCCAAGATAAAAAGAGCAGTTGTTGATATTCAATAAAAATCAAAGGTACTTAATATATAACTTATGATACCAAGTATCATATACTTATGGTAAAAAATAACATTAATATCTCAGACCCCTTAGGGAGGAGTTTGACCGCAAAGGATGATGAATAAAACTCACACTCTTAACAAGTAAATTTCAGCACATTCCAAGGGAGTGCAATCACAATCCTGGAAGCTTATTCGAGGAAACTCTATGGGGTGAAAGGTCCCCGAAATAATACAAAAATATGCCAAAGTAATTCCCTTCTAAGCAAAAGAGAAGGCTTAACAAACTCAAAACGAGTAATGGAAATATCTTCATCAATAAAATCTCACATCCCTTAAAAGAAGGGGATAATAATCCTTCTTATGGATTCACCATCCAAAAATTCCTCATAAGTAAGTTTCCCCATCTCAAGTGATAGAGCTTCCTTGTATAAGCTATCGACACTCTGATTGTGCTCCCTGTAAATGTGTTTAAAGTTTATGGAGAGGAAAGAGGATTTTACCTTATCTATGTGATCACACCAGTGATCCAAGGCCACCACATCAAGACGTGCCACAGAGTTTTCCCAATTTATGATAACTTGTGAATCTTCGCAGACAAAGAGAGGAGGAAGGCCATAGTGCCCAAAGGGCCAACAACTCAGCCCTGGTATTAGTGTTGACACCACAACCCATCTGTACATGAAAGAAATGTGTGGAGCTAATATGAATTGTAAAACCAACACCATCGAAGAAGCCCGATGGGTATGTAACCACCAGCAATGATCCAATAACCTTGGAAGCCTGCTTTTTTTCACTAACCGAAAAGGAATGTACCAGTTCTAAAATCCTATAGCATACCGTATCCACTCTAGTAACGTGATCATCAAATATGTACGTGCTACGGGAATTCCAGATACTCCAAATATAAAAACAAGGAAGATACAACAGGTTATGAACTTTCTCAGTCTAAAGATTAAAATTCTCCAATAGAGTTCGTTCCTTCCATGTAAGAACCAAGCTACGAATGTTAGCAAGAGCAGTCCTTACTGCCCGTGCAAAAGAACAAGAAACAAGTAGATGATTCACAGAATCCTCATCAACAATACATAAACAACAACAATTGGGCCCAATCCATCCCCTATGACATAAGTTATCCCAAGTACTTATAAAATTTCTCACACACAACCAGCTAAAACATTTTATTTTGAGTAGAATATTCCAAAGCTAGAGCTTCTTATACTGCCATCCCGATAGTTCCCCACCATTCCTTTTATCAACAAAATCATAAGCCAAATGTGTTTTAGCATCACCATTCTTTTTATCATAAAGCCAGAGGATGCGATCCATCGACGAATTAAGTTTGATTCCCCCATGATAGAGTCCCCCAATATAGTTTGACCATTCCTCTTTCCATTCCCTGCCAAGTTCTAGATCCTCTGCTGATAACCAATATGAAGATGAAGAGGTCAGGATACAATTATTTCAGGCCTGACAAAGATAGTTAATACCATAGTCAGATAGGTATGAGCAAAGATAGTTGGATAGAAAAAAATTAGTTTTCAGGCCAGCAATAGGGTCTATACCCAACTTTATTAAGGATGCCATCTCCAGCTCTCCACCCCACCATACAGTTGATCTAGGGAAGGACATAGATAAAGACGTTCCATATATGTGATGTATCTTGAACAGAGTAAATGTGTTGACGAATCCATCATTCCCAAGGAATACCTTTGAGATATTTAAGCTGCATCAATTGATTTCATAAACCCTTGCTGTTGAGTATATTCCAAAGACTCTTTATCCTAAGAGCAATATTGAACCAATCCAAATTTTTTATATTCCAGCCTCCGAAAGAGATAGTCTTGTCCAATCCACTAGGTGCAACTTGTGTTTATTTGGAGTGCCTCCCCAGAGGAAAGTGAAGAAACATTTTTTGAGCCTATTCAATATCGACCTAGGAATCCTTATAAGGGAGAACCAATAAATAGGGATCTCGGGTAAAACATATCGAATCAAGATCAGTCTTCCATCTAAGGTGAGAAATCTATGTGTCTAGTGACCAATTTGATTCTCAACTATTTTTAAAATCCAGCCCCAATCCTTAACGCAATACCCCAAGGGTTTAAGCTTGAATCCCAAGTACTTGAAGCAAGAGTCAATAGGTTCCATCTTTGTTGGAGCAGGGTCCTGCAGCTACAGAAGAAGCTACTAGTTTAGCAGAGAGATAAGTTTTGGCGGAAAGAAGATAAGATAGAGCTACGACGCCGTAGCACGTTTCCAGCTGCAGAGCAGAGCCGAAAACCAGGACTTTTAAGATAGAAAAGTCAAGAAAGGCAACGGTACCTGAGCGGCCGAGAAGAGAGAGCTCACCCACTGCATTGAAGGCAGCGGCGGAAGACAGGAGAGCTCAGCGACCCTCATAAAGGAGAAGGAGCAACGAGGCTGAAGCATTGAAGGTGAAGGACATAAAAGCGAAGCGGTGCATAGTACCCATGATCAGTGCCGGGAAGCATGGAAGACTGCAGAAAGCTGTGGTGTGACGGAAAGCGGCTACCTCAAGTACAGATATGGCCGACTGTCACTAGTTAGGGTTTGGGTTACTGTTCGGACAGGCCCAGAGTGTTGTAATGGCAAGACCTTCGGGCTGCCTATAAAGGGATATATTTTGTATTGTAAAAGGTTGGCATTTTGGGCATTTTAGGCCATCCAGCTAGTCGGATAGCATATAGTTAGCCATTGAGTCTGTTAGCTCATAGTTATCTTGTGTTGTAATATAGTTGAGCTCTGGTTCTGTTATTAGCGGTAGCAATCTTACTGTAACCAATAGCTGGCTTATAGAGCGTGCATGTAACGATTCGCAGGGATCGATAGAGAGGGAAGAGTATATTGTAGGAGAGAAATATAGAGAAGAAAAGAGATCTAAGAGAGAAGATCTTGAGCTGCATATGCAGTGCAGCAAAACTGTGTTTTACCTTCCCCCGAGCTATAATAAAACACAGTTCTGTGGATGTAACTTCCATCCTGGAGGTGAACCACGTTAAAATCAAGTGTTATGTGATTGGTTTATGTGTTATGTTTACTTATGCATTTCTCAGTCATTTCATGGACTTTGTTTACAGTTTAATGAATAAATGTGTTAATCAGTTCACAGTAACATAGGAGGATAAACATAAGTCGAAAGTCTTTGGCATGTTGTATATGGTTCATTTATGTTTTGCGTGAAACAGTCACTAGTTGCAGTATCGAATAGCCTTGTATGTTAAGTCTTGCACGTCGACACGAGCAACGCTAAATGCGCTAAACTGCGGAGGTAGGATATCACAGAGAGGTGATACCGCATCGGCAGAGGAGCTGCGATGCGCGATACCGCAGGTTGAGGACTCAGTGTTGGGCAGGAGCTGCGTGTCGCACGGTGCGCGGCGATGTGATAAGGCCAGAGATATCGCGAGTCAGGGAAAGTGTGCGACGTAGAAAAGGACCGCACGACGGTATAAAGGAACATCTCGCGGCTAGAAGAGCTGCGAGACGAGGAGAGCGCGTGATGCGAGCAGGAGGTTGCGTGATGCGCAGAGAAAGAGACCTTGCAACTAGAAGAACTGCGAGCCGCAAGTAGGACTGCCGCAGAACCTGGTCCAAGATGCTTGAGTCCTTGGCCAACCCATTAGAATCACTTTGGGTGAGACTTCAGGCCGCTTTGTGGTTTGTCGCCGAAAGGGCCAGTGAGCTAGGGGTGTTGTTGGTTGATTATAGTAAACCCGGGTCTGCCCACCTAAGCCAACAAATGGTTCCGTTGCCGGTTTTGAACAACTGAACGCTAATGTTCTGTTGGCATCCCACTAGAGAAGAGTTTCACCAGTGGCTGGATTCAAACTTAAGGGAGTTTGCCAAGAAAGAAAATCGGAGCCCTAAATTGAGCATAGAGGACTGGTTACAAAAACATATCGCTTCAGATATACACGCGATATTTTTTGCAACCTATGGAAACGAGCTTTACGACTGGTTATCAAAGTTGACAGATAGGAACATATTCAAAAAGAAGAGAAACATTGTCTGGACACCAGAGCTGATTCAGACCGTGCAGAGCCTCGACAATTCCATTACGAGAGCAGTGGACTTCTGGCTTGCGAGTGTGCTAGGAGGCTTTGTTACAGAATTTGCAGTTGACCAGAGAAAAAGCTTCAGCGAGGCTGAGCGGCACTTCTTCAAAGGATATCGTGGTAAGTACCTAAAATCTCTAAACTTGTCCATTAAGATGCTGCTACATGAAAAAGGAGTAATGGACATGATTTTAGATGAATAAGTAAAGATAGTAATGTCACAAGAGTTTGAAAGTGATTTTGATGACATTGGACGAACACGTAGTGGCAAGAAATATAAAGCAGCTTTCGGCTCTCCCGTATTTGGAGATAGTTCAGACAATATTAGACAACCGAGTCCTAGTACCATAGAAGAACCAGAGGGGGGTATCCCTTACCATCCCTATACCCCACAGAAATAGACCGGGACTCAGAGTAATCCCGTAGGTACTCCATCCAGTAGCTCACAGACAGTACCTACTACCGCTACATCACCTTCACCTACACCGCCGAGTGGTAGTAATCCAGTCAATCAGACCCCACCGCAGAGAAATAGAATGGGAGATGATATGAAGCTACCTACCTTTAAGGGTACAGGAGCAGAGGACCCGGAACAACATTGGTTTCTATGTGAAGCCATGTGGACCATTAAAACAATCAACGACGATAACCTTAAACTTGTACAGTTGGTCACCACACTTAGAGATCGAGCTTTAACATGGTACATAAAGTATACCACAGTACCCAAGACACTTGCCCAGGTCAAGAACGCCATGATTAAAGAGTTCAAGAAACCTAAGTCTGAGTCTCAGTGCATAACAGAGCCCAAGGATATTAAGCAGCTACCATCAGAGTCAGTATGGGACTTTGACCAGAAATTCAAAGCTCTTATAGACCAAGTAAGCTTTGAGTTTGCACCGGAACAGCATAAGGAATGGTTTATTGCAGCGCTGCTCCCTCACATCAGATTTCCACTAATGCAACAGAAACTCCAGACGCAGGATGACGCGTTGGAGATGGCGATGAAGCTAGAAGCTTCACCTTTAGCTGAAACCAGCGCAGGCATGACAACTCTACAGAACCAGTTGGCCAACCTCACGTTACAGATACATGAACTTAAGAAAGGGAAAGAGGTTATGCAAGACATATGGTGCTTACGATGTAAAGTACAGGGTCATACCAAAGACAACTGTCTAGTCTTTGCAGAATATTTAGCGTCAGGGGCTCTTAACCCCTTACCACGAATGCAAGGGCCATGGTGTGAAATATGCAAAACACAAGGACATCCACCTCAGCAATGCCCTTTGCTTCAGAAGTATGTACAGACACCTAAGAACCTATACTGTGTCTTCTGCAAGTCTGTCAGACATGATGAACAGGATTTCCGAGCCTATGATCTCATGTTAGATAGAAAACATGACGTATACAGAGTCCAGTCAGAAACACAGGGTCCAGTAGCAGGACCACGGCCTGATCCGGCTTATGGTGGCCGTGGAGGAGTATTCAGAGGACGAGGCCGTGGAGGAGGCTTTGCACGAGGAGAAGGCTTCGACAGAGGAGAAGGTTTTGGCCGTGGTCGCAGACCAATCACTTGTTATAACTACGGAGTTGTAGGCCACTATGCTAGGGACTGTCAGAGCCCCACTACCACTTGTAACTACTGCAAATCTTATGATCATACCATAGAGGAGTGTCCTACCTTGATAGATAAGATCAAAGACCCTAAGCCAGAAGTACACCAGAATATCCAGCTTATTGCTGCTGAGCAGGCAGAGCCAGAACCAAAAGTTAACATTGTGACTCGTAGCGGTGCTTCCACCAGTGGGACATCGCAGGAGACCAAAAAGAACATAGGGCAGGAGTGGGTGCGCAGAGCTCCTAGTAAAGCAACAGCACTCGACCTACAGAAGAATAAAGAGACATTTCACGAAGCTAAGGCTTCCTTTGATGAACCTACGCATTCAAGATCGCAGGTACCGCCATCTAGGGGCGTATCGTAGCAAGCGCCTTGTGGTGATAGCCCTGAACAGATACTGCAGGCTACCACATCGGGAAGATGCGACGATGATGAATCGACAGGAAGTGTACAATCCTTCCTGCGCAGTTGCTTGAAACTCATGAGAAATGAAAAAGCTATCGGCGAGCTACAGCGCATCATAGATCAATATCAGCAACCTTCTCTCTCGGGCAGTGCACACCGCGCTGTTCATAATATTACAGGACATACAAGGACCGGAAGGGAGATGAAGCTCACAGCACAGATTGGAGAGTTTGAAATGGATGAAGTCGTCTTAGATCTAGGATCAGAGGTGAATGTTCTAACTAAGCAGACATGGGAACAGATGGGTATCCCTCAGTTAGTTAGATCGCCTATCCACCTGAGATTAGCTAACCAGTAGCGAGTATCACCATTGGGTCGACTGTCGCAGGTGCCAGTTGACATTGACGAAGTTCGCAGTTTTGCGGACTTCGAGGTTATAGAAATCATTGGCGACAATCGACCGTATCCAGAATTATTAAGTATCGATTGGGCGATCGGTAGCAAGGTTGTCATTGACCTAAAGAGAAGACAAATGACCTTTGAGGATGCGCAGATCCGGGTCATCGCGCCACTGGATCCTCACCAGGGTCCTAGATACATTGAACCTATCCGAGCAGAGGAGGAGGCACAAAACATGGATAGTCTCTACCAGATGACTGCGAACCAGAACGACTACATCAATCCAACCGCAGAAGGGAACATTAGTTGGCGATGCGACAGCTCATGCGCATCGGATTCCGATGTGGGTCTAGAGAACTGGCAGAACAGACTTTACGAAGTCTCAGCACGTAGATGTGCGTTTATGAGTAAGTCACTGCGATGGATTGGCGCAGAGATCACTGAGATTCCATCATATCATGGTCTGACAGATATCCAGGACTTCCTTGAGCAGTTTGAGCAACAGATTCCTTACGAGCAGAGGATCGCAGCTATGGACCTTGCAGTACGGGCCACACCTGCAAGATGGTGGTATGCGCATAAAGAGAATATCGCATCATGGGATGATATTAAAATATTGATGGCGATCAGATTTTCTGTCGACAAAGAGTATGTCCAGCAGAAGTACACAGGAGAAACTGATCCCAGGGAACACATTCAGACATGTGAAAAGAACTGGTCAGACATTCCCGAGGATGAATGGGTTCACAGATTCATTCACACATTGGACACAGTTCCAAGGAACTGGTACACAGAGACCGAGTTGCACAAGGGGATGACCACATGGCCACTTATGACAGACAGTTTCCTACTCACCTTCACGTTTGAATCAGAACATCCAAGTGTTGCTCAGGCCCTAGACATAATCAAGATCAAGATATTTGAAGACTGTACCATCTCAGTGCAGGCTCAACCTGAGTGGGCCATCCAGTTGTAAGCCGCACTAGAGTGCTATAATTTCGCAGCAAAGCCAGACAATGAATATAAGGATGAGGATGAGGACCCTCGCAACACCAACATTCCAGATTCAGAAGGGACTTGCGATGTTGGGGGACCACAGTTAGAGATTCCAGCAATCACCGAACCCATCAAGATTAAAAAGATCAATATTGGCACAGACGCAGAACCTAAGTTTGCCTCTATTGGAGACTATTGGAACGATGAAATAGTCGGACAGATTGCAGATTTGTTACATGACTATCAGGACCTATTTCCCACCAAGTTCACAGAGAAGAAGGGAATAGTTGGAGACCTGGGAGTTATGAGGATACCATTGAAGGAGGATGCTAGACCAGTCAAGCAGCGCCCTTATCGATTGAATCCGTGCTACAAAGAAAAAGTTAAGGATGAGATTGATAAGATGCTAGCAGTAGGCATCATTGAGCCGGTAGAAGAAAGCGAATGGGTTAGCCCCATGGTTGTGCAAAAGAAGAAAACAAAAGGGGACATCAGGATCTGTGTCGATCTGCACAAGCTGAACGATGCATCGCTTCACGGTCCATTTCTGACACCGTTCACTGATGAGGTATTAGACAATGTGGGAGGACAGGAGGTCTACTCCTTCACTGATGGATTTTCAGGCTACCATCAGATCAGAATACATCCAGAATATCGATCCAAGACCACCTTTGCAACAGAATGGGGCTCGTTCCAGTATACGGTAATGCCCTTTGGTCTTAAGAATGCACCAGCTATATTTTCTAGAGTAGTAGTTGCTGTATTTAAAGAATACATCCATAAATTATTAGAAGTATATTTTGATGATTGGACAGTATTTGCACTAATCGACAAGCACATAGGAGACTTAAGAT
>LPNX011231255.1:140122-184691 GCA_001517045.1 Pseudotsuga menziesii | reverse complement strand
TCTCGACAGCAGAAAAGAACTACACCACAATAGAAAGAGAAGGCCTAGCTATGGTGTACGCGCTGCAGAAGTTCAGGCACTACCTGTTGGGTGCCTCGTTTAAGATGTCACTGACCACTCCGCCTTGAAGTATTTGGTCAATAAGCCAGTGTTAGGGGGGAGAATCTGCAGATGGTTACTCCTCTTTCAGGAGTATGATTTTGAAATCATCGTGAAACCAGGCAGACTGAATGCCGGACCTGATCATCTGTTGCGGATAGACTCAGGAGAAGAGCCAAGTAACCTAGACGAAAATCTGCCAGATGCACCGTTGTTTTCTATCCAGATCACAGATGAGTACTATGCTGATATTATTCAATTTCTCACTACAGGAGTAGAACCTGACGAGTTTACTAAGCAGCAAAAGAAGCAGTTGGTTGTTAAAGCAGCAGACTTCACCCTTATCGCAGGACACCTATACAAGTTAGGTCCAGATGAAGTTCTGCGCAGATGTGTGATGCCGCATGAAAAAAACGCTATTATCAGAGAGGCACATTCAGGAACCACAGGAGGTCATTTCGCAGGAAATTCGACTGCGCAGAAAATCCTGGAGGCAGGATTATGGTGGCCTACGTTGCATAAGGACACCAAGGACTTTTGCAGATGCTGCGGTATCTGCCAAAGGGTAGGAAAACCCTCGTGACGCGATGAAATGCCACTGCGACCGCAGGTCACGCTGCGTGCATTTGACAAATGGGCTATAGATTTTGTGGGTCCTATCAACCCACCAGGAAAGCGCACTGGTGCGAGATATATTATCACTGGAACAGAGTACCTCACCAGATGGGCAGAGGCCAAAGCAGTAAGAAATTGTGATGCTGCTACAGCCGCACAGTTCCTTTTTGAAAACATCATCAGTAGATTTGGATGCCCAGTAATTTTGATGAGTGATCAAGGCACACATTTCTTAAACAGCACTATTGAGTCATTGATAGAAGAATTCCAGATTCAACACCATTAGAGCACTCCCTACCACCCCCAGGATAATGGTACGGTGGAGGCCTTTAATAAGATTTTAGAAAATGCTCTTACTAAGATCTGCAATAGCCAAAGGAATGATTGGGACCTTAGAGTTAACGCTGTACTATGGGCGTACAGGACCACATGCAAGAAACTTACGGGACACACACCTTTCAGCTTGGTGTATGGACAGGAGGCTGTTATGCCTATGGAGTATATTCTTCCCAGTTTAAGAATCGCTCAGATTACAGGGATGACTGATACAGACACAGTGGAGGAAAGGCTAGCACAGCTGCTTGCCTTAGAAGAAGACAGATTCATCGCTAGATTCCATCAGAAAGTGCAGAAGGCACGAGAAAAAGCTTGGCATGACAGACACATTAAGAGTAAGACTTTCCAGATCGGAGACCTAGTGCTCCTCTATGACAGCAAATTCATTAAGTTTCCAGGAAAGTTCAAGACGCATTGGCTAGGGCCATATCAGATACAACAAGTCACAGAGGGAGGTGCCGTTCAGCTCAGCCACCTGAATGGGGAGCTTCTTCCCACATGGATTAATGGTAGTAGGCTTAAGCTTTATAGTGATAGCCACCCTGCCTCTCAGCCCTAGCTTAGCCAGTTTATGGTGGTGGAGATGTCCAGTGTAGTTGAAAGGAGGCATCGCACCGGGAACTAGTCTACACCGGCAGGTATTATTCTAAGTATGAGGAATCGCATCAGGTCGATTCGTTTTCAAAAAAAAAAGTAGTATTATTTTACGCAGGTGATGCGGAGTCGCATCGTGGCAGTGCGATGTTTCCCCGTGCCACGTACTCAGTTTTGCAAACCGACAAAGAGCCAGTCAAGTCAGCATCTGACAGGTAGTTAATGAGGCAATGACCGGTATATCTTACTGTAGATTTGGCAGCAGTATAATAATTTTTTCTAGATTTGGCACATCTCCGACGAGACCGGCGCCTGTACACACACGCTTCGAGAGAAATTCGATCGGATTTCCTCATTTATTAAGGATCAGATGACGGGTGTGGTCTTGTCCAGGCATTGATGATGACCGACAGGTTCAGTCTAGATGACCGTTGCGTCCGGGATTATCGTATTGGGCATAAAAGCAGAAAGTATTCAATTGGGACGGTTACGTTTGCAGAAAAACCGAGAGCTGTAGAGTGCATTGTTAAGAATTCCCTGTGAAGAGCTAAGTTTGTTACAGAGTGCTGTGATTTTCAGAAGTTGCAGCCATTGCACGCCCGTCGTTTTACACTGAGTGGGTTCTGTCCAAGGATGAACCTATAGAAAAAATTTTGAGAAGGTTTCAGCGTCATGACCGTACGTCTGCCATGACGACGCCATCTAAGGGTGCTTCGCCAAGTTCGTCACAGCCCAGACAGCAACCACAGACGAGGAGCCAATCTCAGGTCAATGATGAATTCGGTTCAGAGCATGAGGAAGAAGTCCATAGCACAACAGACTACATGATACCACGAGTTGAAGGCGCACCAGAGGCAAGAATTCCTAAGAATGCTAAGTATAATGTTCCCATACCACCCATTGATTCTCGAGTAAAGGAAAATGGAGACCTAGTAGGATATGCTGCTGTTGTTAAATTTGTAGATTATAACCTGGGAGATGGTAAGACATATCCCCAGTTCAAGCCGGACAACTATCTAAAGATTGAGAAGATCCCAAGGACAGGGAGAGATGAATATGTTCCCCTGCCGCATGTCCAGATTCTTGAGCGGTCAGGTCTGCTCAATTTGCTGAGATTACCTCATTTTGGACGGGGTGCAGAGGTTAATGCCATGGTGCGCATTTTACTTTCTTGTGTACACGGAGGGTACCTCTGGTTAGGCAACAAGGTCGACCTGAACATCAATTTGATACATCGTATCACCGGCCTGTCCAAGACGAGTAAACACCCTGATATACAGACAACAGGAAAAACCAAGGACTCCAAGTTACCACAAGCCCTAGTAACTAAGTATCAGCTGCAGAGAGGAGGACGAGCTTATGACATCTCAAGCATAGAAAATGAGACACTTAGATTCACCGCCAGTCTGCTTGCGGGCAGACTGGTAACCAAGGTTTGACCAAAGGAAGTTACAGGATCCGTAATTCACCTTGCCATACAGGTCACAGAGGGGGAACAGTTCAATTGGTCTCTATTCTTATTAAATATGCTTCAAGCAGATTGCTTGGCAGCTCAGGATGAAGCAAACCACCCTTTCCATTTCTCGTGGTTGCTTATACTTTGCGCATTTGTTGGATGGAAGGAGCCGCCCCATACCCAGTTTCCACAGATAGCAGGTGGCGCGCCCAGAGGTGTGCGCTATGCCAACTTATGGGATGCCAGCAGCCCAGCCAAGAAAGCGGTCAATACGATGGTATTCCATGACTACTATAAGCTGTTGATGAAGGTCATTCAAGAGACACCACGGCTCAGCACGGATACTGTGGACATATACGATAGCCGGCTTAATTTTATGGCAGACAGCCATTTAATCTATCTGCGACCGAAAAGGACTAAGCAGGATGATTGGGCTCCTGGCTCATTTAGGATGACAGCACGGGACGTCGAAGGAGTCACAAGAGACTTCGACGACCAATGGAAGCAGGAATATGAAGATACCGCACCACTATCATCAGACACTGCACAGACAGAACCCTAGGACAAGGACAAAGACAAAACAGACACCCAGACGCAATCTTCAACAGAAACACCACTACCAAGGGAAAAGAGGAAAACTTCACAGCAAGGGCCATCAGAGGCACAGACGGCAAAGAATGGAGAAGAAGGGCCACCAAAGACACAGCAGAAGAAAAAACAAAAAACCTCAAAGCCAGTTCTGAAGACCGCATTAACAGATGATGACTATGAACTCATCGCATCAAGGACGTGTGACACATTGAAGGACTCACTTCACGCGATGAAGGTGTCCCAGGAACAGAGGCAGAGCGCAGTAGAAAAACAGCTTCTAGACTTAAAAATAATTACAGAGAAGACTGCCATGATGCACACTCCACCGGTAAAGGCAACCACCGGAGAAACTTCGACACCACCGATGTCCCGCCAGGAAAGCTTAGCAAAAGATCGCCTCAATACTGTGTTAATTCCACTAGGGAGTATCCGATTCACTGCCACAATGAAGGACCCACCAGTTCAGTTTAGGAAACCCATCGAGGTTAACCTTGCAGAGTTTCATATTGACCAGTTGCAAATGATCCAGCAGCAGCTAGGCGCAGAGCTCAGGAGTAGAGAGCTCGAGACTTACAAACAGAATACGCAGCTGAAGCAACAGAATGCAGCACTTGCTATCAGTATTCAGAAAAAGGCAGACGAAGTATGAACATATGAGGAAAGAGAGCAAGATCTTTCTCAAGTTTTATAGAGCATCGCATTGGATTTGCCCCAATGTAACATTGAGTTCGCCTTACCAGTTCCGCAGAAGCTAAGAAGAGTAGCAGACAGAGCAAAGGCTCTGGAAGAAACCGTGGTTAGGATGGACAAAGTAGTGGCCAGGATGAAGGCAGACCACGAAGTGCAGATCACCGAGCTTGAGGCTCGCATACGAGACACCTCCCAGGCAGACCAGAAAGCGCGAGTAGAAGCCCTTCGACTCACTTCTGCGCAGATGCAGTCTCGCATCGACGAAGCACGGTTAGTACTAACCGATGCGACGAACACATGGGCCGAGTTAGATGAACCGCTGGAGAAAGTAGAAATCCAACAAAGTTTTCAGCAGATAGAGAATACTGCAGCAGCAATGAAAGAAGAAATTAAGGGCTTGGAACCTCTTCAAAAGATGAGGAAGACAAAGGAGATGAACTACTTGCAGCAGGAAGCGCAGGAATTAAGAACAAAGGAGATACACATTAACGACCTGCTTCAACCATATCAAGAGCAAATCGCAGAGATAGTTGATACGGTTGAACAGAAAATGAAGGAGTTCACTACCACCAAAGAGGAAACTGACGCCACAGAAGACACCAGTATTAGTCAAGCTTTGCTTAATTCGGCACAAGAGCGTGTCGAAGTGATGCAGAAGGAAGTCGCAGGACTTCAAGACAGGTTGCAGAGGACTTCGCAGGAAGCCAAGGCAAAGCTACAGCAGGAGAAGCCCACTGATAGTGGCTCGGGGACGAGCCACAAGTAAGTGTTAGGGGACTGTTGGAGCAGGGTCCCGCAGCTACAGAAGAAACTGCTAGTTTAGCGAAGAGATAAGTTTTGGCGGAAAGAAGATAAGACAGAGCTACGACGCCGTAGCACGTTTCCAGCTGCAGAGCAGAGCCGAAAACCAGGACTTTTAAGATAGAAAAGTCAAGAAAGGCAATGGTACCTGAGCGGCCGAGAAGAGAGAGCTCACCCATTGCATTGAAGGCAACGGCGGAAGACAGGAGGGCTCAGCGACCCTCATAAAGGAGAAGGAGCAACGAGGCTGAAGCATTGAAGGCGAAGGATAGAAAAGCGAAGCGGTGCATAGTACCCATGATCAGTGCCGGGAAGCATGGAAGACTGCAGAAAGCTGTGGTGTGACGGAAAGCGGATACCTCAAGTACAGATATGGCCGACTGTCACTAGTTAGGGTTTGGGTTACTGTTGGGACAGGTCCACAGTGTTGTAATGGCAAGACCTTCGGGCTGCCTATAAAGGGATATATTTTGTATTGTAAAAGGTTGGCATTTTGGGCATTTTAGGCCATCCAGCTAGTCGGATAGCATATAGTTAGCCATTGGGTCTGTTAGCTCATAGTTATCTTGTGTTGTAATAGAGTTGAGCTCTGGTTCTGTTATTAGCGGTAGCAATCTTACTGTAACCAGTAGCTAGCTTATAGAGCGTGCATGTAACGATCCGCAGGGATCGACAGAGAGGGAAGGGTATATTGTAGGAGAGCAATATAGAGAAGAAAAGAGATCTAAGAGAGAAGATCTTGAGCTGCATATGCGGTGCAGTAGAACTGTGTTTTACCTTCCCCCGAGCTATAATAAAACACAGTTCTGTGGACGTAACTTCCATCCTGGAGGTGAACCACGTTAAAATCAAGTGTTATGTGATTGGTTTATGTGTTATGTTTACTTATGCATTTCTCAGTCATTTCATGGACTTTGTTTACAGTTTAATGAATGAATGTGTTAAACAGTTCACAGTAACATAGGAGGATAAACATAAGTCAAAAGTCTTTGGCATGTTGTATATTGTTCATTTATGCTTTGCGTGAAACAGTCACTAGTTGCAGTATCGAATAGCCTTGTATGTTAAGTCTTGCACGTCGACACGAGCAACGCTAAATGCACTAAACCGCGGAGGTAGGATATCACAGAGAGGTGATACCGCATCGGCAGAGGAGCTGCGATGCGCGATACCGCAGGTTGAGGACTTAGCATTGGGCAGGAGCTGCGTGTCGCACGGTGCGCGGCGATGCGATAAGGCCGGAGATATCGCGAGTCAGGGAAAGTGCGCGACGTAGAAAAGGACCACACGACGGTATAAAGGAACATCTCGCGGCTAGAAGAGCTGCGAGACGAGGAGAGCGTGTGACACGAGCAGGAGGTCGCGCGACGCACAGAGAAAGAGACCTCGCAGCTAGAAGAACTGCGAGCCGTAAGTAGGACTGCCGCAGAACCTGGTCCAAGACGCTTGAGTCCTTGGCCAACCCATTAGAATCACTTCGGGTGAGACTTCAGGCCGCTTTGCGGTCTGTCGCCGAAAGGGCCAGTGAGCTAGGGGTGTTGTTGGTTGATTATAGTAAACCCGGGTCTGCCCACCTAAGCCAACAATCTTCAATGGAAAAATAGTACAAATTATATTACAAACTTCATTCGATATATTGTTTCGGAGAAATGATGATTTTTCGAGGTTGATACTCATCCCTGATGCTGAGCAAAAAAGATCCAAGATGTCTCTATAAGCTTGCCATTCCATAAGTGTTCCCATGCCAAAAAAGTTAAACATCATCCACAAATAGTAAGTGGGTAAATGAGAGAGTCAGCGAAAGAGTGATACCACAAATCTTTTCGGCTCTTTTAGCTTTTCCGATGAGTCAACTAAGTCCTTCAATCACCAACAAGAAAATGAGGGGTGATAATAGTTTATGCGCTTATTAAATATGCCATTTACAAATATGAGGAAATATTTCCTAAATTTCTCCACATGATTTTTCTCTTTTTCATATACATACATACCCACACACATATATGAATTTTTAAATAAAAATAAGTTTTTTTTTTAAATTTATTTTTTCCATTTTTTTACTTTCGCAATTCAATTGGATCTTCTAAATTTTCTTTAAAATTACGTGACTATTCTCCTTTTATAAAAAAACAACAAACATTTTAAATAAAAAAATATCCATTTCACCAAATTCACACTAAAATTCCATACAGACTATATTACAACTATGAGCAATAATATCTTTACGATATACACTCAATCCTATATGTAATACGTAGAATGCACTTGTTGGTCATGACTCATGTTAACATGATAACATGGCTTTGGGGTGTTTAAACCGAGATATTAGCATTAAAAATATTTTGACTATAATCATTTATGTACATTAATGAAGATGGTGGTGGTTAATGTCTATTGAAACTAGTTTTGGTTTATTAAATGTTATACTAAGGAATTATTTCTTTTCTTTAGAATATTATTCCTATGCTCAAAAAACTTAAAGAGAAGTATTTCTAAGTCTCTGTACTTTTGATAGGTTAGAAGGTTAGGAAGGTTTGTATTGCAACAAATACTTTGATAATAAGATTTAATGTGGGTGTAAGGAGGATATTATAAGAGAAAATGATTTTCATTCTCAACTCTTATAGTCTCACAAAGATGACAAATGACAAATTCTTTTAACCCATGGAATATTAGAAATTGTCCAACACCCTATTTGACTATAAAAAATAAAAATAAAATAAACTAGAATATACCTTTATTTATAAATAAAATTTCTAATTAATTCCAAAAAATAAAATCTTTTGAGTTATATGTATGACCCTAGGATCTCTTAAAGGGAAACACTAACCAAGGTTACTGTTATAAATCTATATGTTATCTTAATTAATGGTAACAATAAAAATTTGTAACAACACAACGTAATTGTGTGCCGTAAGCACGGTTATAATACTAAGTGGTGAGAGTCATAAAACAAAATTGTCGATATGTTCGAGCGGTTAAGGAGGCAGATTTGAAATCTGTTAGGCTTTTCCTGCGCAGGTTCGAACCTTGCTGTCGACAATCACCTTCTTTAAAAATCTGCTATGTTGATTAAATTAAGGAGATGTGGACATATACAACTAAAAAGACAATTTGAAATGTTGATACAGTATTTTAAAGACATTAAATTCTGCTATGTTGATTAAATTAATTATTAGCAATTGTACCTACGGGTGAAATAAAAGAACACCCTATCCTAAGCTAAGCAAGGAGATGTGAACATATACAACTAAAAAGACAATTTGAAATGTTGATACAATATTTTAAAGATATTAAATTCTTCACATAATTGGCCATTATTTTTAAAAACATTATATTCTTCAATTTGAAATTTAATATCCTTGAAAAGTTTTAAAAACAACATTTTAAAATTTTGACATAGTTAGTATATTATATAAAAAAAAATGGATCTTCATATTAATTAATTATGAAGTTACACAATTTTAGTTAATTTTGTATATAATAACAAAGTATTTTAATTTTTTTTAAAATAAAATTATAAATTTATTAAAGTATAGTTGGCCATTATTTTTAAAGACATTATATTATTCAATTTGAAATTTAATATTCTTGAAAAGTTTAAAAAACAACATTTTAAAATTTTGACATAGTTTAGTATATTATATAAAAAAAATGGATCTTCATATTAATTAATTATGAAGTTACACAACTTTAGTTAATTTTGTATATAATAACAAAGTATTTTAATTTTTTTTTAAAATAAAATTATAAATTTATTAAAGTATAGTTATTATTATTGTTAATTATTTTTTTTTAAATTTAATTGAAAAAGAATATATAAATTTATGTAAGTTATTACTTAAAAAAAAGTAATTTTAAACAAATGTTTTAATTGATATATTATATTTGTTTAATATTTTTAGGAATTATTGTACAGTAAAAGTTAATTTTTTATTTTTTTATATGAATAATAATTATATAACAAAAATTCTAAACTTTAAAAGAAAATGTTCAATATTAAATTTTATATCTTTGTGAAGTTTAAAAAAGCAAGAATGACTAATGTTACAATTTTTTTTATAAATCATAATGGTACTTATTAAATTTGTTTTTTAATATTAAGATAAAAAAATAGATTGAGTCATAAGTTACTAAAAATATAAAGTAAATAGAAAAATTTATATAATTTTATAACATAAAAGAAATAAAGCTACCATACATCCATCTTAAACATTTATTTATTTCCATAAATAAAATCATAACCATCATTCTTTCATCTTTTTAATAGTTTTTTTCCATGAGAGGAAATAGCTCAGAACCGTTATTTTGTATGCTCTAATGTACATCCCCTATCACATCCCTTAGTATAGGTGTCAGTTGCTTTTAAGGATCTTACTAATGAAGTATAGAAGAAAACCAATCTTCCTGAAATGTATTGGTTTCCAAGTTTGTGAAAAGGATGGAGGATAGAGGCTTCTCATCGCTAGGTTCCTACTACATCCCTTAATACAATTGCCATCTGCATTCAAGGATCTTACTGATGAAGCAAAGAAGAAATCTAAGCCATCCTGAAAAGTATTAGCTTCTAAATTTGTAAAAAGGATGGAGGTTGGAGGCTTCTTCTTTGTAGGAGGTGAATTCAAGACTCCACATATCCCATCTATATAATAAAAAATAGGTCAAAATAGCACTATGCCCACATGTATTGCTCTTGGTATTACCATTTACTATTACAACTAACACCTTCACTTGAATAGCCTACGGGAAAAATTTCTCCAATTTGTATAGTCGATAACAACTTTTTTCACACAAGAGAGTCGTATAGTCTATAAGAGCTTCTTTCACATAAGAGTCTAGCACGGTAATAATGTCTATTTCTCTTTTTTGCATTAACGCTAATAAATTTACGTTTTTTTTCATAAAAACTTCTTTCGCATAAAAGTCTTGCATGGTAATTACGTGTCTTTCTCTTTTTTGCATTAAGGCTAATGAATTTACATCTCTTTTTTCTACATTAATAATTGTAGTGACATTCAGGAAGGCAGTCATTGATTGCAAAGTGTGATTCATTCAAATAGGGATGGAGATCGAAATAACCTTCTCTTGTTTTGTTTTCCATTAGTTATCTTAATTTTACTTATTTTATTATCTATTGACTATTTTAATTTAATTGATTATTAACTAGTGAGTCCTTCTAATCCCCTTTATCCCTATAATTCCCTATAATTACCATGTAAGACTTTTATGCAAAAGAAGTTTTTATGAAAAAAAAACGTAAATTTATTAGCCTTAATGCAAAAAAGAGAAATAGACGTTATTACCGTGCAAGACTCTTATGTGAAAGAAGCTCTTATAGACTATACGACTCTCTTGTGTGAAAAAAGTTGTTATCGACTATACAAATTGGAGAAATTTTTCCTGTAGGCTATTCAAGTGAAGGTGTTAGTTGTAATAGTAAATGGTGCGTTGAGTCTTCAAAATGGTTTCGGCTCATCCTCCACAGGGTGAATGCTAGAAGATCCAAGCATCCCGCAACTACAAATTTATACTATGAGGAGGAGAAGGCAGTGAAGAGGAGATTTTGGGGGGAATAATGGTCTGGAAGACATGTATTGGGGATGAGAAATATGGTTACTGCCCAAAGATTGTGTAGTAAAGATGGTCACTTCCCAAAGATCGTGCTGGTCAGAATATACGACATTAGTGCCAATATGTTGTTCGACAGAGAAAATGAAATTAT
Organism: Pseudotsuga menziesii; assembly: GCA_001517045.1. Classification (NCBI taxonomy): domain Eukaryota; kingdom Viridiplantae; phylum Streptophyta; class Pinopsida; order Pinales; family Pinaceae; genus Pseudotsuga; species Pseudotsuga menziesii. The sequence goes on along the minus strand of LPNX011231255.1, from coordinate 173,787 downwards.
AATGTTTGAGCGCATGTCTCAGTTGATCCACCTGAGAGAAAATGAGCTGTGAAGGTGGGCAAAATAGCATTCTTCATTAAAGAATGAAATTAAATTTTGAACTAGAAAAACTCAATTTTTTTAATATTTTAAATAATATGAATTATTTTATAATTTTGAACATTTAGTTTAAAAAATGAAATTACATTTTGAACCAAAAAAACTCAATTTTTTTAAATATTTTAAATAATATGAATTATTTTATAATTTTGAACATTTAGTTTTAATTTAGGAAAACTTCGAATTTTTTTTTCAAAACAAAATAATATGAATTATTTTATAATTTTGGACATTTAATTTTAATTTTAATTTTAGAAAAACTTCAAAAAAAATTTCAAAACAAAATAATATAAATTATTTATAATTTTAAACATTTAATTTTAATTTTATGAAAACTTCAAATTTCTTTTCAAAACATTATGAAATATGATGTCCCGAGTAGAAGATCATATCAATATGTCTTTGTATTAAAAATACTTGTAATTCTTTAAACAATTAAAAATTAATAACTTAAAGGCCAAATACGTAATGCCATGCTCGAGTGTGGTCAAATAATATATATATTTTTTAAATATTATGATTGTTTTTTATAATTTTGAATATTATGAATTTTTTTTTAATTTTGAAGATTTAATTTTAATTTTAAGAAAACCTCAATTTGTTTTCAAAACATTATGAAATATTATGTACTCAGTAAAAGATCGTATCAATATGACTTTTTTAATAAGATCATATCAATACGACTTTATATTAAAAATACTTGTAATTCTTTAAACAATTAAAAATTAATAATTTAAAAGCCAAATACGTAATGCCATGCTTGAGTGTTATCGATTAAACTCTGAAAAGTGAAAGGTTAAATTTGTTTCATAACTCTGGCATTTGAGTATATGTTTTTATATCAAATTACATTGCTGGTTTTAATTATTCAATTAAAATAATGCTTATTAAGTTATAAAACTTATTAAACAAGTGGAATAAGCAACAAAGTCTCTTAGTACCTGCCGCTTAAGAAAAGTTTGGAAAAAGTAATAATAAGCTAAGTTAGCTTAGGGAATTATAGGGATAAAGGGGATTAGAAGGACTCAGTAGTTAATAATGAATTAAATTAAAATAGTCAATAGATAATAAAATAAGTAAAATTAAGATAACTAATGGAAAACAAAACAAGAGAAGGTTATTTCGATCTCCATCGCTATTTGAATGAATCACACTTTGCAATCAATGACTGCCTTCCTGGATGTCACTACAATTATTAAAAAACTACTAAACAAGTCATGAAGAACAAAAGAGTACTCATTCACAAAACAAAATGGAGATGTGAACCGATAATAACATCAAATGAGCGATCACCGGTACTCTAAAGATGACAAGACAAAACCAAAGCTAGATTGCATGGACCAAGCGGTGGGATGACTTGGGTAGAAAGAAATGACAACATGCTACCCAATTTATACCGATTGGGAGTAACATGCTTAAGCCAAGTTATACGGATTGGGAGTGACATTATTTTGGTGAGAACAATCTATATAGTATATATATCTATAAAATGAAACACCACAAAAGACAAATTAAATCAATAAATAGTGGACACTTGAATTACTAATAATAAATAAAAAAATAAACAAGGTTAAATTTTTTGAGATATGAAAATCTTAGGAGGAAAAATAATGGTATGACAATTGTATTAGATATCAATTATAATTATAATAAGGAAAGCGTTTTAAATAAAATATACATTGTATAGGAAATAAAATAATGTGGACTAATTTTGGTGTGAAAAAATATATTTTATAAAATAAAAATAATAATGATAAAATGGCCCGAGTAGCCAGATATTATAAAATCCAAAGCAGGAAAGTGTAATCATACACGAGCCAGGTGTGACACCACTGATCCATGTGGCGCTCGCAAACATTTGAAAAAGAGGATTTCATTTTTTATTCTCAGCTCTCCGTTCTTCAAATCTTGCCGTCCATTTGTCTGATCTGTTACTACATGCATAACCTGTGGAAAGAAAGTAGAACAAGTTTTTTATGCACATCAAAACATGGGTTGTCCTCGCCACTCCTGTCTTACTTTTCGCAGCGCTAATGGTCTGACTATTGCTTCTATCGGAACTGGTGCTTAAACGAGGTAAACTACAGATGTTGAATGTCCTCTGAAGCACACTCTTCTCAGCATCTTCACCATCCATAACGAGACTCTGAATGTCTGGACATAAGTGAAGTTTCCTCTTTTCTTTTCTTCCTGTAAATCTGTTTCTTCGTTCAAATTCTCAGATGTTTGATTTCTCTGCAATGTCTCTTTTGATGCCAGATCTCTATAGACAGTTTTTGCAATTCATCCGATTGAAATTCTGTCCTTTTTTAATGAGTTCGTTCGGTATCTATTCCTTCAAGACCACCCAGGATCTTGGACGAGAGCCTATCTCAGCTAACAATAAGATATCATGTCGTTTGGCCTGTGGCCTATCGATATACCTGCGCACAATCTTACTCACTCATATAGAAATTCTGTTGCTTTTTTCTTTATTAGGTTTCTTGGAACTTATTCCTTTAAAATCACCTAGGACCTAGGATGAGAGCCTATCTCAGCTAAGAATGAGATATCATGTCGTTTGGCTTGTGGCCTACTGATAGACCTGTGACCACAACCCACTTGACGAATTTTTTTCTTTGTTTGGCTATTCTGGTTATTTATTGATATGCTTATAATTATCAATGTGTTTTGGGCAGACATTTGGTGGGCTTTGTTCTTTCCTTCTGTCTCACAGTATACACGGTGACCAAGCTTCCTAATGTGGCGGATCTGCATGTTCCCAGCAAGGCCAATCTTCACAGACTGTAGAACGAAATTAGGGCATGGCCCACGTATCTGCCAAATATGGCGGAAATTCAAGCAGAGTTGAGAACGTCTTTGCCCAACTGGTTTGGCAATTGTATTCCGGGAAATTTCTCTACTAACAGACCATTAACTCATCGCTATCCATCCATAAATGGAATAGATATAGAAAAATCTAGAGAACCCAACGCTGGCTGCACACTCCGGGCTCCTCAGAGCATCAAAATCTCCCTGTATATGATGTTGCATAGTACAAGACAAGAACACTTACCTTTTCATTTTCTTGAAATTACTTTGCTTTTATGGAACCATGTGATTTTCTAAAAGCGCGAGGAACCGGGATTTTCTGTATTTTTGTTAGCCAAATAGTCAGACAAAAACGTGCCATTCATATCGTTGCTTTTCATCCAAACCATCAAAATTTCCTCACCAGTAATTTTAGAGTACTAAATGGCGGAACAACTTTACTATTTTGACTGTGAATTAGTGATTATTTGGAACAGAAATGAATCATACAGAGTGTAGAGTTATGTGAATTTCTTTTGTAAATTTACGGAACAGTAGGGTTTTAAGATGCTTCATGGAGTCTAAATCTTGATTGTTGCTTCATTGACAACATTTTGCATACCAGAGTTAGTCAATATCAGGACATAGCACTCCTCGATACCAAACCGTTCGGCAAGGTATGCATACTGAACTTATCTTTAAATGCATCCACCATAATGCCAATTTCTGTATAAATAATCTTTCTGCTGCAGGTTCTTGTTATTGATGGCAAATTACAGAGCGCGGAAAAGGACGAGTTTATTTATCATGAATCTTTGGTGCATCCCGCTCTGGTTCACCATCCCAAGTATATTCCTAGTCTTTGATATAAACCTTTGGTTTTTTATTGTCATTTGCGCTAGCAGTGATCACTAACGCAATGTAATTTCTGGTGATTAATGTTGACAAAAGAGTTTAGCTCATCAGGAGACACTCGGCATAAAGGACATTGAGTGATGCAACTCTGGCCAGGTGTTGATTCAAATCCAGATAACAAAGTTCGAGGATGACATCAGCCTTGATTGACCAATAAGAAGCTTACAAAATTTCATTTTAATGAAATAAAAAATTACTATTTTGCAACTATCTAAGTTAAACTTTGCAAAAAGTGTTTTAATTTTTTTTGTCAGCGGCAACTAATACAAAGTCAAAGGAAAACGATTGCTATATACCTGCTGCGACAGGTATATTAAGAGCACTATAAGTATCCACTTTATCTATTTAAATAAATTTGAATTTCCTTTGCTATCTTTACTTACTAAAACAATTGAATTTCTTTCAACATTGACCACAAAGCATTCTCTTGACCCATATTGCATTTGGTTCTTTCGATTTTAAAATTTTCTTATAACATGGTTAAACAATCACAAACTTAGATGGGATCCTTGCATAACATTTGATTTTCTTTTTAGTTTTGTTTGGTGTTATAAACTATTACAAGAGAAAAATGATTTTTGTTTTAATTACTTTCGCACATAAACAATAAGCATAACATTGTAACGATCCGGGTATTAAGCTTCACAAAGAAGATTATTATAGATTGTTATAGGTCTCAGGTCTCTACTCTACTCTTGATCGTCCTATTCTAGCCTACATTTATTCAAAATTGGATTAAATAGAATGGCACTAAGAAGGAATATTTGTATCTTCTTTTAGTATTGTCTTGGTTGTATGGATTGCTAGAAATAAGTTCATCTTTGAGAATTACTGTACTGGCTCGAATCACATTATTTACAATATTTTGGAACAATTGAAAGCACATCCAATGCTTATATGCCAGAAAACCAGTAGAAGATTATCAGCGCCAACACCATCATATGACTTTCCTACTGTTTTTTTTACGGTGTAGCTGCCTATGGAATTGGTGTCCCCATTCTAATCAATGAGGATCACTACTTTTGTATTAAAATGGGTTGTGGCCTGAGTACCAATACTAGATCTAAATTACTAGCACTATGGGTACTGTTGGCCTTCTCACACTCTATTGGGCTGCCATATATAAACATCAGGGGGGATTCATTTGTCATCATCAACCGGTTCAAAGGGTGGGCTACGCTATTTTCACTTGAACTTGATGGATGGTGCCATATTATCAGAGACCTCCAATCTTCCTTTATCCATCTCCATTCTACTCATGTATACAGAGAATTTAATGTTGAGGCAGATAGCTTATCTAAGGAGGCTCTTCTTTTAGCTTCATGTAGTCTCCATTTCATGGAATTCACTGAGGGTGAATGCATTGGGATGGGTACATTTCAGCTCTTTTGATCCTTGTCCTTCTCTTACAGAGCATTGTTTTGGACTTGAGTATGGTAGCACACCTCTTGGTGTATGTATAGTGGCTTTTGCCACTCTTTTTTTTTCTGAGCAGGACTACCTGAAAGAGCCTCTCTAGATCAACTACCTTGCCTTGACTTTCATCCTCTGTGCTGAGGGTGTGTGAGATGCTATGTTTGTGATGACATATATATTGTTCTTGCTCGATTGTAGTGAGGTTACTCTTATTTGGCCTATTGTTAATGGGGTGATGAGATTGTGCTCTCCTCTATGGCTTGATGCCTATATTATGTTTATGTTCTCCTGTGCAACAAACAGGTTACCTTTGATTCAATGAATAACAAGGAACCGTTTTTTTTCTCCTGGAAAAATCATAACATTGTAGTTAGATTTCATTTTGGTAGGATTCAAAATTAGGATCTTACTACCTTAGACCGTAAACAATGATCCAGACAAATATGTATTGCGTGGATCATTTTGATAGTCTCTACACAAATTTTTTCAGTAAATTTATTTTATCATATTTTATAATTTATAATCAATAAAAATAATGATGTGATATAATAATAATAAAAATTTGTAGTTTTCTTGTCTTAGGTGATATGTATTGACCATCATAGATACATTTTGATTCTAACTCTATGTAATTAATTTTATGGAGATAAGAGAGCAAAAATTATAAAAGTTTTATATTCAAAATAACTTATCTTTTAGGCGATCCACAATATTCACTACTTGTGTCGACATTTCAAACCCATATCTAAGCTCATCTTCAAGACAATGAGTCAAATTTTGTAAGATCTTTTGATCCATATTTATTAATATAGATGCACATCACCAATTGATTTTGTAAACGATAATGTCAACTCTTTAAATACTCCTTATTACCTCCTCCAAATTTGAAATGATGACATTGCTATCTACCAAACAATAACTTATCCTTTTTTATTATTCGTCATTTTTTGTCTCATTTTTATCTTCAATGCTGCTCTTTTATTTTATCTTTATCATGTCATTATTTTATTATTTAATCATAATATTTTATTTATCTTTATCATGTAACTCCTTCCATGCTCATCTTAGAGTTGACACATATCCTTTATAAAAAATAAAAAATATAATTAAAAATAACACTTCGGCTTAAATTAAATTTAAAATATTTAGAATTGCATATATATATAACAACATAAACTAGATAAATTAAAACCATAAACATTGGATACCACATTTCCTCAACATTTCCACTCTAAAAAAGGGTTTACAGCTTGAGAGATTTGATCCCTCTCAGTGCTTTGTAGATCCCCTTTTAGATGGATCTATGCTAGTGTTACTAGTCCGACCAAACTAGAGGCTATAGTTTTTGCTTCTTGTAAAAATACCAGCATAGATCCATCTTAAACCTGGATCTAGAAAGCACCAAGCGGGATCCAATTTCTTTAGGTGTAGGTTATTTTTATCTTAAATTTTTAAATGTTCATAAAAAATTACACCTCAAACATTTTGGTCCCTTTAATGTTTGGTAAATCCGGGTTTAACATGGATCTTTTAATTAGCTTTCATTCAGTTTTATTATTGGGTTTTTATTATTTGATAAATTAGGCGACATGTTTTTCTGTATGTTCTTTTTTTGTTTACAATATATAAATATATGAATCCACTATATATATAGTTATGTCGGTTAACATAATGTGTTTTCTAATGTAGGCTAGCATAATGTGACTAACATGACAGGATCTCCCCCATACTGAGCTGAGAGCACCTCGCTTCTCTCGGTGCAAAAATTGACTTCTCAACACTTTTAAACAATTTCCAAAGTTTTGTTAAATGTCTATATTAATTTGATTTATTTATAAAACAAACTCATTTTTCTATTTATGTAATTTTATAGATTGAATTTCTCATTACTCGATAAAATATGATATCACTTTATTTCAGTTGCGTATGCAAATCTATTTTTGCTCTTAATCATTCTTAAAAACATAATTAAAATAAAAAGCAAACAAAATTGATCATTCACTAGTTTGACATCCCTCATAATCTATTAATTCATCCAACATCCCTATTATTAATTCAATTGATTCTATAATACTTCACATTTATTCCCTTGGTGCTTTCGATGGTTCTTTGTATACTTGTGCCATGCATTCGTTTTGGTAGTGGAGTCTCAGGATTAGAGAGTTTCTTGAAGATTGCTCCATCATCATGGAAATACAACTTTATTCACAGTAATCTCCCTTAGCTAATTACTAGAAAACAACACCATCTCAACAACATCCATAGTTGTAGGAAGATGATTTTCCTAGTGCAGGAAAATTATCAGAGTTATTACTATTTCATTGAAAGAAAGGGTTACGCATGTAGTGAATTTAGTGATGTATATAATGGAGTTGGTGAACAAGTGATTTTTAACTTTGTGGAAGGCTTTACAAATATATTTTTAATTGTAATGGACAATTTCAAGAAGGCAATTTCATAAAAGTGTCAAACCATACCAAAAAAAATTAAAATGATTTATAAAAATATATTTTATAAACTTTACAAAATATAGAAATAATTGTATTATATATTATTTATTTAAAATTTTTAATAGAAAATGGTTTACGTTTATTAGAACTACATTAAATCTAAACTCTTAATCCAAAGGAGATTTCGTTTAAAATTTTAACTTTACAAACTAAAATTTTAGTTTTATCATATGTCCACGGGAATAAGTCATAGGGGGGCCACCCAAATTTTAGTTTTATCATAGGAAGAAGTCATATGCAGGCCACCCAAAGGAGATGCAATGATTACAGAGCTATCTCGATGACAACATCAAGTGAAGCCCTTATATAGCAATGTATAGTCACCTAGGGAATTGACCTTGATACCTTCTACTCACAACTTACAACACTCAACCCCTGGAGCTAGCCCACCGGAATTTTAGTTTTATCATATAAAAATGTGTGAACTTTAAATTAAAAAATTCAAGTTTCAAACAAGTTGTTGGAATTCAATTGGATGTAGCTTGGGTGGTCGAGAGGAATAATTGTCACCCTCCTCACCCAGGTTCAATTCATGTAAGTGACATGATGCTCTTGTTGAGCCCCTATGTATTGACTATGTAATTGTTTGATTAGATATGTAATCCTGGCCATACCTTGATTCTCCAGAATAGCAGGTGTTGGCATATTTCCAATTGAAAAAAACAATTGTTGGAAATCCATGCATTTATAGAGCTACAATAAGTTCAAGAGTCACAAAAAATTGATTTTCAAATTCTTTCCAAAATATTATGGTCTTCCTAAGTTATACTTATCATATATAGAGCTTAGTGCAATATTAGGGTACCAATAATTGTATTGCTTGAAAAATTATCCCAAAATCAAAATGCATTCAAACAAGATAAGCAAAACCAAATATATGCTCATCGTGGGCCTCCTCCATAGAGACATCATGTTCTCCAAATATCTTCTACTTTTTTATCTAGGTGATTGATGGTTGTTGCATAGTGTATTTGATATATAGAAACATTTGGAAGACCATCAAATATTGGGAGCTCCTTGTAAACCCCAAGAATGATAGTATAGTGTATTTATGAACATCTTGCCAATTTAACAGTTTAGGTTTTGTTCTCTCACTTGATCTTCCATTTTTTTTTGTTTTGTCTCTTTTTGCATCTTATGCATGCTTAGAAATTCTGTCGCCTGTCTCATGCCCTCCAATTGTCCAAACATATGTCTCAAGAACTTCTTAACCTCATAATTTCCATCGCCATTGTTCCATTTAGAATCATGACAACTCGTCATTTTAAGATACATGGCTCTATATGAATCTAGAATGATAGGACTATGGTTGTACATCATCACCTTTAGGAAGACTTTCCTTTAGATTTTGTATGAACTTAGCAATCCTTTCCATAATATTATCCATAAGTCGTATAATATTACTCACCATTTATCCCATCCTTTCCTCCATCTTATTCTCTAAATTAACTAAATCAATCATTCTCATAGTCCTTTTAATCAGATCTTACAACTTTGACACTTGAAAAGATAGGTATTCACTTTAATTGAAGGTCAGGGATGAATTCCCTAGTGGTTTGATTGGAGTGTGAATTTTTCCACCACCTTTGTTTCCATGTGGAATGATAAAAATAGCATCTACAATCTTTATCATGGGAAGAAGTCATATGGGGGCCACCCAAAGGGGATGCACCCCATTCACTCTGATTACAGAGCTATCTCGATGACAACATCAAGTGAATCCCTTATACAGCAATGTATAGTCACCTAGGGATTTGACCCTGATACCTTCTACTTACAACTTACAACACTCAACCACTTGAGCTAGCCCACCGGACTTTTAGTTTTATCATATGAAAATGTGTGAACTTTAAATTAAAAAATTCAAGTTTCAAAACAAGTTGTTGAAATTCCATTGGATGTAGCTTGGGTGGTCGGGAAGAATAATTGTTACCCTCCTCACCCAGGTTCAATTCATGTAAGTGACATGATGCTCTTGTTGAGACCCTATGTATTGACTATGTAATTGTTTGAGTAGATATGTAATTCTGGCCATACCTTGATTCTCTAGAATAGTAGGTGTTGGCATATTTCCAATTGAAAAAAACAATTGTTGGAAATCCATGCATTTATAGAGCTACAATAAGTTCAAGAGTCACAAAAAATCAATTTTCAAATTCTTTCCAAAATATTATGGTCTTCCTTAAATTATACTTATCATATATAGAGCCTAGTGCAATCTTAGGGTACCAATAAATGTATTGCTTGAGAAATTATCCCAAAATCAAAATGCATTCAAACAAGATAAGCAAAACCAAAGATATGCTCATCGTGGGCCTCCTCCATAAAGACATCATGTTCTCCATATATCTTCTACTTTTTTATCGAGGTGATTGATGATCGTTGCGCAGTGTATTTGATATATAGAAACATTTGGAAGACCATCAAAGATTGGGAGCTCCTTGTAAACCCCAAGAATGATAATATAGTGTATTTATGAACGTCTTGCTAATTTAACAGTTTAGGTTTTTTTCTTTGACTTGGTCTTCCAATTTTTTTTTGTTTAGCTTCTTTCTGCATCTTATTTATGCTTAGAAATTCTATCGCCTGTCTCATGCCCTCCAATTGGCCAAACATATGTCTCAAGAACTTCTTAACCTCATAATTTCCATCGCCATTGTTCCATTTAGAATCATGACAACTCACCTTTTTTAAGATACATGGCTCTATATGAATCTAGAATGATAGGACTATGGTTGTACATCATCACCTTTAGGAAGACTTTCCTTTAGATTTTGTATGAACTTATCAATCCTTTCCATAATATTATCCATAAGTCATATAATATTACTCACCATTCATCCCATCCTTTCCTCCATCTTATTCTCTAAATTAACTAAATCAATCATTCTCATAGTCCTTTTAATTAGATCTTACAACTTTGACACTTGAAAAGATAGGTATTCACTTTCATTGAAGGTCAAGGATGAATTCTCTGGTGGTTTGATTGGAGTGTGAATTTTTCCACCACCTTTGTTTCCATGTGGAATGATAAAAATAGCATCTACAATCTTTATCATGGGAAGAAGTCATATGGGGGCCACCCAAAGGGGATGTACCCCATTCACTCTGATTACAGAGCTATCTCGATGCCAACATCAAGTGAAACCCTTATATAGCAATGTATAGTCACCCAGGGATTTGACCCTGATACCTTCTACTCACAGCTTACAACACTCAACCACTTGAGCTAGCCCACCGGACTTTTAGTTTTATCATATAAAAATGTGTGAACTTTAAATTAAAAAATTCAAGTTTCAAAACAAGTTGTTGGAATTCCATTGGATGTAGCTTGGGTGGTCGGGAGGAATAATTGTTACCCTCCTCACCCAGGTTCAATTCATGTAAGTGGCATGATGCTCTTTTTGAGACCCTATGTATTGACTATGTAATTGTTTGAACATATATGTAATTCTGGCCATACCTTGATTCTCCAGAATAGCAGGTGTTGGCATATTTCCAATTGAAAAAAACAATTGTTGGAAATCCATGCATTTATAGAGCTACAATAAGTTCAAGAGTCATAAAAAATTGATTTTCAAATTCTTTCCAAAATATTATGGTCTTCCTTAAATTATACTTATCATATATAGAGCTTAGTGCAATCTTAGGGTACCAATAAATGTATTGCTTGAGAAATTATCCCAAAATCAAAATACATTCAAACAAGATAAGCAAAACCAAATATATGCTCATCGTGGCCCTCCTCCATAGAGACATCATGTTCACCATATATCTTCTACTTTTTTATCGAGGTGATTGATGGTTGTTGCACAGTGTATTTGATATATAGAAACATTTGGAAGACCATCAAAGATTGGGATCTCCTTGGAAACCCCAAGAATGATAGTATAGTGTAATTATGAACATCTTGCCAATTTAACAGTTTAGGTTTTGTTCTTTGACATGGTCTTCCAATTTTTTTTTGTTTAGTCTCTTTCTGCATCTTATGCATGCTTAGAAATTCTATCGCCTATCTCATGCCCTCCAATTGGCCAAACATATGTCTCAAGAACTTCTTAACCTCATAATTTCCATCGCCATTGTTCCATTTAGAATCATGACAACTCGTCATTTTAAGATACATGGCTCTATATGAATCTAGAATGATAGGACTATGGTTGTACATCATCACCTTTAGGAAGACTTTCCTTTAGATTTTGTATGAACTTAGCAATCCTTTCCATAATATTATCCATAAGTCGTATAATATTACTCACCATTTATCCCATCCTTTCCTCCATCTTATTCTCTAAATTAACTAAATCAATCATTCTCATAGTCCTTTTAATCAGATCTTACAACTTTGACACTTGAAAAGATAGGTATTCACTTTAATTGAAGGTCAGGGATGAATTCCCTAGTGGTTTGATTGGAGTGTGAATTTTTCCACCACCTTTGTTTCCATGTGGAATGATAAAAATAGCATCTACAATCTTTATCATGGGAAGAAGTCATATGGGGGCTACCCAAAGGCGATGCACCCCATTCACTCTGATTACAGAGCTATCTCGATGACAACATCAAGTGAAGCCCTTATATAGCAATGTATAGTCACCTAGGGATTTGACCCTGATACCTTCTACTCATAGCTTACAACACTCAACCACTTGAGCTATCCCACCGGACTTTTAGTTTTATCATATAAAAATGTGTGAACTTTAAAATAAAAAATTCAAGTTTCAAAACAAGTTGTTGGAATTCCATTGGATGTAGCTTGGGTGGTCGAGAGGAATAATTGTTACCCTCCTCACCTAGGTTCAATTCATGTAAGTGACATGATGCTCTTGTTGAGACCCTGTGTATTGTCTATGTAATTGTTTGACTAGATATGTAATTCTGGCCATACCTTGATTCTCCAGAATAGTAGGTGTTGGCATATTTCCAATTGAAAAAAACAATTGTTGGAAATCCATGCATTGATAGAGCTACAATAAGTTCAAGAGTCACAAAAAATTGATTTTCAAATTCTTTCCAAAATATTATGGTCTTCCTTAAATTATACTTATCATATATAGAGCTTAGTGCAATCTTAGGGTACCAATAAATGTATTGCTTGAGAAATTATCCCAAAATCAAAATGCATTCAAACAAGATAAGCAAAACCAAATATATGCTCATCGTGGGCCTCCTCCATAAAGACATCATGTTCTCCAAATATCTTCTACTTTTTTATTGAGGTGATTGATGGTTGTTGCACAGTGTATTTGATATATAGAAACAATTGGAAGACCATCAAAGATTGGGAGCTCCTTGTAAACCCCAAGAATGATAGTATAGTGTATTTATGAACGTCTTGCCAATTTAACAGTTTAGGTTTTGTTCTCTGACTTGGTCTTCCATTTTTTTTTGTTTAGCCTCTTTCTACATCTTATGCATGCTTAGAAATTCTATCACCTGTCTCATGCCCTCCAATTGGCGAAACATATGTCTCAAGAACTTCTTAACCTCATAATTTCCATCGCCATTGTTCCATTTGGAATCATGACAACTCGCCATTTTAAGATACATGGCTCTATATAAATCTAGAATGATAGGACTATGGTTGTACATCATCACCTTTAGGAAGACTTTCCTTTAGATTTTGTATGAACTTAGAAATCCTTTCCATAATATTATCCATAAGTCGTATAATATTACTCACCATTTATCCCATCCTTTCCTCCATCTTATTCTCTAAATTAACTAAATCAATCATTCTCATAGTCATTTTAATTAGATCTTACAACTTTGACACTTGAAAACATAGGTATTCACTTTCATTGAAGGTCAAGGATGAATTCTCTGGTGGTTTGATTGGAGTGTGAATTTTTCCACCACCTTTGTTTCCATGTGGAACGATAAAAATAGCATCTACAACCTTTATCACGAGAAGAGGTCATATGGGGTCCACCCAAAGGGGATGCACCCCATTCACTTTGATTACAGAGCTATCTCGATGACAACATCAAGTGAAGCCCTTATATAGCAATGTATAGTCACCCAGAGATTTGACCCTGATACCTTCTACTCACAACTTACAACACTCAACCACTTGAGCTAGCCCACTGGACTTTTAGTTTTATCATATAAAAATGTGTGAACTTTAAATTAAAAAATTCAAGTTTCAAAAAAATTTGTTGGAATTCCATTGGATGTAGCTTGGGTGGTCGGGAGGAATAATTGTTACCCTCCTCACCCAGGTTCAATTCATGTAAGTGACATGATGCTCTTGTTGAGACCCTGTGTATTGACCATGTAATTGTTTGACTAGATATGTAATTCTGGCCATACCTTGATTCTCCAGAATAGCAGGTGTTGGCATATTTCCAATTGAAAAAAACAATTGTTGGAAATCCATGCATTTATAGAGCTACAATAAGTTCAAGAGTCACAAAAAATTGATTTTCAAATTCTTTCCAAAGTATTATAGTCTTCCTTAAATTATACTTATCATATATAGAGCTTAGTGCAATCTTAGGGTACCAATAAATGTATTGCTTGAGAAATTATCCCAAAATCAAAATGCATTCAAGCAAGATAAGCAAAACCAAATATATGCTCATCGTGGGGCTCCTCCATAGAGACATCATGTTCTCCATATATCTTCTACTTTTTTATTGAGGTGATTGATGGTTGTTGCATAGTGTATTTGATATATAGAAACATTTGGAAGACCATCAAAGATTGGGAGCTCCTTGTAAACCCCAAGAATGATAGTATAGTGTATTTCTAAACGTCTTGTGAATTTAATAGTTTAGGTTTTGTTCTCTGACTTGGTCTTCCAATTTTTTTTTTGTTTAACCTCTTTCTGCATCTTATGCATGCTTAGAAATTCTATCGCCTGTCTCATGCCCTCCAATTGGCCAAACATATGTCTCAAGAACTTCTTAACCTCATAATTTCCATTGCCATTGTTCCATTTAGAATCATGACAACTTGCCATTTTAAGATACATGGCTCTATATGAATCTAGAATGATAGGACTATGGTTGTACATCATCACCTTTAGGAGGACTTTCCATTAGATTTTGTATGAACTTAGCAATCCTTTCCATAATATTATCCATAAGTTGTATAATATTACTCACCATTTATCCCATCCTTTCCTCCATCTTATTCTCTAAATTAACTAAATCAATCATTCTCATAGTCCTTTTAATCAGATCTTACAACTTTGACACTTGAAAAGATAGGTATTCACTTTCATTGAAGGCCAGGGATGAATTCTCTTGTGGTTTGATTGGAGTGTGAATTTTTCCACCGCCTTTGTTTCCATGTGGAATGATAAAAATAGCATCTACAATCTTTATCACACATTTGATATCACGCAAAATATATCCTTCAACTAAATTTATTCAAATTTAAAATGGCATACATTTTTCAAACCCTGATTTGAAGACTGGTTTGCTAGTCAACCTTCTAACTAAGATAACTTTGAAATTTTGGCCCCTTGGAGTTTTCAATTTTTCTCTCCAGCAGCTTGATATGTCTTCTCTTCAATGCCACATGAATGACATAATCCTAATGTGACAATAAAAAGCTATGGAAATTTTCCCAACACTTGTTATTTTTATCCTTATTAGAAGAGCGAAAATGTATGATTAACACGTGTCGAATTTTTAGATCTGATTATGAAATTGCTACCAAATATACTTTGGTTTGTCTTATTTTTTATGCAATAGGTATTTACTCAATTTGGATCTCACATGCTCCAAATATAACACTTTTTCCGAGAACACCTGTTTGAGACTAGTCTTTGGGCTAGTCAGAAACCGTAACTTCCAATGGCTATAAATACAAACTTCTAATGATTCAGGATCTAAAATTATACCATCGATATATTGGTCTATATTTTGTGTACCCTCCAATCTTCTCTCCTTGAAAATTCATAGAAAAACAGTTATAGTGAAAATGCTAAGGTGACTATTTTTGGAAGTGTCCAAGCTTTAATATCAAACGTTACGCAATAAATTCCCCAAAAGAGTACACATAGACAAGAAAGAGTAATCCATGCTTTAACAATTGAGAAAATATATTAATTGAAAGCCTCTTCGAGGGGGAAACCTCCTTATACAATGTATTACATACACAAGACAAGACAAGATAAGATGGTTCAAATGAAAATGTCTCCCATTAGAGGAAATTTGGGGTCTAAAATGGGCCTTATAAGAAAACGTGCCAAAATAAGTTTTTGTGAGTTGGAATTCAAGAACCAATATAATTTCAATAAAACAAGTCAACCATAATGGTTGAATTGACATATTTGTCATTAAACNTTTTTCTTTCTTCCTCCAAAATTAATCAATATTATTTTATTATTTTAACTATTATTTTATTATTTTCCTTAGGAGGCCCATTTTAGACCCCAAAATTCCACTAATGTTGATATATACATGAGACAAAGTTGTACAATTATCACTAATGAACTCAATATGACATCAATAATATAACAATACTAATATAAAGTTCCAATTTTGGTGGGAAATGGGCCCAATTTAGGGCTTAAAATGTTATATTTTAGACTTTTTTTAGCTACCATCATTGGAATTCAGTGATATAATCTTTGGTCAAATAATATTTTTTATTATTGAAATTTCATTCTTGACTACATAAATAGGTTCAACTCCCTCAAATACCCTTGTTGTACCTATATTGTGCAATCTCAACAACCTATATCTACAATTTTAGTAATTCTTCTAAACTTTTAGCGACAAAATGATCATAAAAAATGACCAGAACATTTAGACTACTACATTTAAAAATCTAAGGCATATTTTCATTAATTTCATTTTAACTATCCATATTATCTCGAATCTCAAGCCAAACATGGGAGTAGGTTTTGTATTGAATGCCAACATTGAGCTACCCGTGTTTTTCAATGGTTATTCTTTGTGCATGATATGAATTGTTAGATATCGTGACCCTCTCTAACAACTACACAACTATTTCAACATGTTGACTTCAACATTCACCCATTGAAAGATTGTGCATCGTGGTAGAATCTTGTGTCAATGAGATGTTAAGAAAGAGGCACTTACATAAATGAAGGTCATGGTTTGATGAAATTACAGTTTTGGTATGGATTTTTCTTATTCAAATTGAACTAAGATTGACTAAAATATTGAAGAACAAATATGTCCAGAAGAGTGTACCCTCTCCCAAATTGAGCAATCAACCATTGAAAAGAGAAAATTCTATTGTATGGATATGATTGTGAACAACGGATCATTTGATCAATGTGTTGAAGTCCTGAGAGGACATGTTAATCATTAGTAGATATTGGATCTAACAAGATAAACCTATGTACCTTAAATTCAAAGAAAACAATATACATTAGAGGAAATATCAACTCAAAATGGGCCTCCTAAAAAAAAATTAGTTAAAATAATAAAATAATATTTA
The DNA here is from genome assembly GCA_001517045.1 of Pseudotsuga menziesii. Lineage (NCBI taxonomy): Eukaryota > Viridiplantae > Streptophyta > Pinopsida > Pinales > Pinaceae > Pseudotsuga > Pseudotsuga menziesii. Next base: position 156,634 of record LPNX011231255.1, on the reverse strand, counting down.
TTAATTTTGGAGGAAGAAAAGAAAAAAACTACTTTTTTGTTTGTATTTTCGACATATCTCCCCGTGTTTTTACTCAAATTTCAATCGGGAGAGCACGTTGGATGTTGAATTAAATTCTGCATCCAACGAGTACCCACTCAGCATACTTTTGACAGACCCCGCTACTCCTAAAACAAGAAATACCTGAAAATGTGATTAGGTATTTCTTGTTTTTGGGGTAGCGGGGTTCGTCAAAAGTATGACGAGTGGGTACTCGTTGGACACGAAATTTAATTTCACATCCAGGGAGCTCTCTCGATCGAAATTTGAGTAAAAACACAGGGAGATATGTTGAAAATACGAACAAAAAAAGTAGTTATTTTTATGATACCTATCCCCAAATTTATATTAAAAACTTGTTCAAGACCTATATGGTATTTCAAATTTCAAGCAATTTCATTGGCTAACATATGATGACATGGAATTTGAATTAGTGTTAAAAGGCCCATTTTGAGTTGAAATTTCCTCTAATACGAACATTTGCAACATGACAACACATATGGGTAACCATGGAATTGTCCAAAATAAAATAATTGATGCACCAAGGAGCCAACATAGGGAAATCTATAATGAACTGTTAAAAAAATTAGTAAGAAACTTCAATAACATCACTTATGACGAGAGGTGAGAAACCATCGAAATAATTGGAAATTCTCAAGTGAAGTACTCAAAATGTATTAAAATGTTGATATGAATAAATTACCTTAGAGGATTAGGTCATCCAACACATGGCAATTTGCATGCATGGATGCAATTGTAACTCTTATATTTTACACCTCTCAATATGTGGTTACTAATGATTGATGTAAGCAATATGGTTAATAAAGATTGATTTTGAGTAATAGGTAACATAGGTGTATCTTCAATGGACTTTGACAAACCCTCACCTTTTGTGTACTTTTATTGAGGACAAAGAAACTTGGAATGTTATGGTCGTGTATTTATTGAATCCATGCCATTTGCTTTTGGACGAAAAATCATTTTGAATGTGCATTGATTTTTTTTTTCAGGAGAAAAAAGACAGTTCTAACTTTTATAAAACTGTGTCTTAAAATTCGACGCCACTTAGATACAAAATGGACTTAGGTATGTAGTAGCTTAATAGTTGAATCCTCCAGAAATACATAGTTCATAAAAACTGATACCAGCAAAAACGGTCTCTGCATAACTGTCCACTAAACAAGGCTTCAAAAACTAATATCAACAATATCTTAAAAAACAAAGGTTACTGTAAAGCTAAAGAGCCAGAGTTCATAGATCTATCTCCCATAAATTCTTCCCAGAAAATCATGTCGGTCCCAATACCTAAATCCTTCTTTGATAAATCATCAACTTCCATATTAAATTATGTATAAATATGCTGGAAATTCAAACCTTTGAAATGTTCCTTAAGAGCTATAACCCAATTCATCCAATGGTCAATATTTATAACATATATTTGATGCTTTTCGAGCACCCAATCAATAATAACTTTGGAATCCCCCAAGATCTGCATATCCGATACTATCCTCAGTTTGGAAAAGAATAGAAGACCCCATAGAGCAAGAAGTTCAGCCTTAGTGTTGCAGCCCCTGCCAGCATCCATTTTGAGCTTGAAGGTGGAATAATTTTCTAAATATAAAAGCATTCCAGCCCCACACATGCCATCTTTGGTTTCTCCATCGAAGAAACCCACGTTCCCAACTTGAATATCTGGATAATTTTTTATTGATCTATAGAACTGGCTACGGATGCTCTGCACAGGGAAAGATGGAGGGGACCACACCTTAGACAGAGTTGAGTGGGATGACACCGGAATGTCCTAGAAGATATGAGCATTCCTCGTATGCCAAACTTCCCAAATCAACAAGCATAGAAAATCAAGAGGAAATCTTAGTCTCTTAACCCAAAATTCAAATTTCTCCATCAGTGGCCCAGAATCCCACTGCCAAGGTTTCTTGAAACTAGAGAAAAGATCGTATCCAAGATTTTGTATAAAGGAACAGGGACCAAATATGTGTTCAGGAGATTCAATATCTAACTGACAGAGAACGCAAATTCCAGGCCCACAATAACCTCGAGATTGTAGGGAATCCCAAGTCAAGATATTCTGATTGATAGCAAGCCAACAAAAATACTTAACCTTGCCAGGTATCTTTGTTTTCTATATAGTAGAATGCCACCAGCTGCAAACAGGTTCTTCGACCAACTTTAGGAAATGGAGATATGCCATATCAGCTTTAACTGACCCAGATTGGTGGTTCACTTCCCAAACAATCACATCCCCATCAAAATTTAAAATAAAACCTACATTATATAGAGAATCCACATATGCATTCCATTCTTGTACTAGCTCCATGGGTATACCCAGGTCTGATGAAGATAACCAGTAAGGTGTAAGATGGTTCTTGGAAATTTAGATATATTGTAAGGTCACGAGATGCTTTTCATGAAGCCAATCCAACATCAAATTAGAGAGAAAGGGTCGATCAATACCCACCATAGGATCGATGCCTATGTAAATGCAATTCCCTCTTCCCACTTTCCAGCTAAGATCCTGATTGATAAAAGATAGGCTGATGAGAAAGCTTCTCTAGATCATCAAAGGAGAATAATGATTTTGGTTATCTCTATGAAGCCACAACTCTAGAGGAAGCCTGAACAGATATTTAGACTTGATGATGATTCCCCATAGACCTGTACCATTAAGCACCTACCACATACTTTTAGCAAAAAGAGCTATATTAAAAATATTCAAATTCTTGATGCCCCACCTCCCCACTGTTTGGGTCAAGATAGAGAGGACCAACTAGCCAGATGAAATTTCTTACAATTCATTACTCCTGTCCATAAAAAATGGAACATGATCTTATGCAAATTTTGAGTGACACGAGCCAGAACAATATATAAGGAAACCCAGTACACAGGAATTGACTGAAGCGCCGAAGTTACCAGAGTAACCCTCCCGCTAATAGAGATCCATCTCGACATGGAAACGATTCCCCTTTGCCTGAAATTTTTTAATTAACCAGTTCCAATCGCTCACCTGATAACCATTAGGCTTGAGCTGAAATCCGAGATAGGAAAATCCTTCCTCAAGAGGTTTGCAAGCATATGAAAAAATATGAAGGATTGAGCTTATACTATTCTTGGGGATATTGTTTGTTCCAAAAGCTGACTTTCGAGGGTCGACAGTCACCCTCGAAGCCCCACAGAAAAGGTTAATTAATGATTTGTATTGCAGCCACTCCATAAGGCTGCCATCACCAAATAGAAGGAAATCGTCAACAAATAAGGTATGAGTAAGAGTAATAGAGCCAGAAACTTTGATTCCCACAATTTTCTTGTCTCTCTTCGCCTATTTGATGATGAGGCTCAACCCTTCGATAATTAGTAGAAACAAGTAGGGGGATAGAGGACAGCCCTGGAGGATGCCTCGAGAACCTTGAAAGAAGGAGGATGGAGATCCATTGACCAGAACGGCATAGGATGCACTGGTCACACATGCCATAATCCAACGGGCAACACTGAAGGGGATACGAATTTGCAAAAGTATTAGTCGAAGCATGGTCCAATTTACCTTGTCGTAGTCCTTCTCTAGGTCTAATTTGAGAATGATAGCAGACGATCTTTGAGACTTAATGGAGTGCATAGTTTCTTGAATGATCCCAACAACATCCAATATCTTCCTATTCGACAGAAAATCAAACTACTCTGGAGATATACATTTACCAAGAACAGGCTTTGGCCGCTCAGCAATGATCTTTAAGATTAGTGCATTGATTTCATTTCTGGCATACACTAGTCACTTTTAGTTTCATTCTTCATTGGGAAGGTATTGATGGTGAATGTCATTAGTGGTCATGCATGTGGAACATACCCCTCACAAAAATTATCTTCATTCAATAAAGAATTTTTCTACAAATAGAAATTTATCATTTCATGAGTAATAAACAAAAAAAATAAGTTCGAGTGTAATAACTTTGAGTATGTTTTTACCCTTCAATGGTGGATCATATAATACTATCATAAAGTGTAGATCATATATTACTACTATTATTATTTTGTTTAAAATTGGTTTTAGCGTTATAATTTTCTACTTAAAAATGATGTTATCCTTATTATTTTGTTTAAAATTGGTTTTTGTGTTATGGTTTTCTACTTAAAAATGATGTTATTCTTATTATTTTGAGATGTGGTAACTTAATGTGAAACATAATAACTATTGTAAAACATTAATTAAAATGAACCCTTTCACTTTATGTTTCCTAATTAATTATTAATGTAAAACATATTAATTAATTATAACATATTATGGTCATCAATTTAATTTTTTAAATTTTTAATTAATTAATCTTAATTATCATTTTATCCTTAAAATTACTATAATATGTTATTATGTTTAGCATTTTTATTCTTAAGATTACTATGATGTGTTATTTTGTTTAATGAATAGTTATTGCGCTGAGAGGCGCTCTATAGCCCAGTATGGGGTAGATCTTGTAACATTACGTAACGTTACATAATGTTATGTCGGCTATAAAAAAAAATAGAACATAATGTTATGTCGGCTATAAAAAAAAACACAATATGGGGAGATGTTGTAATGTTTTTACTTAACAAAATAATAAAAAATGTTGGTCTTGCACATGGTTTTAAAACCATAAGCCATGTGGTTTTAAAACCATAAACCATGTGCATGGTTTTAAAACCATGTGCACATGGTTTTAAAACCATGCACATACGTAATAAATGTCGCCCAGAAAAAAACCTAATATGGGGGAGATGTTGTAATCTTCCTAACTAACAAAACAATAAAAAAGTAAAAATTTCATTATCCGTAAAAAAATACGGGTGAGGAAAAAAACACAATATGGGGGAGATGTTGTAACGTTTTTACATAACAAAATAATAATAAAAGTTGGCCTTGCACATGGTTTTAAACAAACCATGTGCATGGTTTTAAAACCATGTATGAGGAAATATTGTAATGTTAGTTCATAACAAAATAAAAAATAATAAAAAATATTATATGTGGGCCATAAATAATATTAAATATTAATAATAAAATATTATATGTGGACCTTAAATAAAAATATGTGTCTTTTGGTTTGAATCAAATCAATGGATACCTACAAAGAGATTTGATCTCTCTCAGCGCTTGATAGAGCCTAGGATTTGGATCTACGCTGGTTATGTTCAATTGTTATTGATTGTTATTTCATTAGCTAGTTAACCATTAATTGAATACATATTGATTAATTAAGCATAATAACTATTGTCATATGAATGTTTAAGCATTAAAATTGTTAATTAACAATTTCTTTGAGGATTTACTATTAGGGCTAATTAATTATTATGCTTTATCAATCATTGGTTAGGATGTTTAATAATAACCAGATATTCTAATTAATTAGTGATTTAGACATATTAATTATTTATAACATAATAATGAACATGAGTTTAGTTTTTAATTTCAATCAATAATTACTAATAGTATTAATAATTTTAACTTTTAATTTTTAATCATTTTTAATTATAGTTTATATTCTTCTTATTTTTTAGTTTTTGTTCCTAAAACTAAAAAGACAATAACTTTTAATTTATTTGAATTTTACCCTAACCTTCAAACTCAAGATGTAGAATAATCAAAACTCATTCACATACTTATAATATAAAATTTAATCATTTTTGGTTAAATGCCTAGGTCTTACACTAGCTAGTTGGCATCCACTTACACCACATGGTCAAACTTGCAAAAACTGCCTATAGGAGCGCCTTGGAAATATTCTGGATAAGATTCTAACAACCCATTAGACTCCCTAGTTTAGTAAGTCCATATTCCTGCCTTATCCAGAATTAGAATGTTTTTCAACAACTTTTAAGGAAAAAAGTAAAGCTAGTCTTAAGAAAACTACCTTGTTTTTTGTACAACTCATCCTCCATATTTGTATCTTCTAAAAGAATGAGTTTATCCACTTTCATTCACTTATCACCTGATACACTTCATTCAACCCATTCATGACCTTCTTGACATATTTGGAAAGTGTTTTATGCACCTAGGGGGGATTTTGACTTTTTAGTAAGCTTGCTTTTGTGTTGATTCAACTTTCCTCCTTAGGCATCCAAATCTATGATGTAATTATATATTTGGACATCCTATGACTTCATGAGGTTGGCTGCGATAAACTTATTCAATAGAAGTTTGTGTTATGCACTATATACAGTATCCAATTTGAGTGAATCTATGCATGTTTTACAAGCAATTTTGTGAGTTCAATTGATCTAAGCTTGGCATTCAATTTTCACATGGTATCAGAGCGTTTGTATCAGGGATGGTTTTAACAAACCATACTTATTTAAAAGTGTATAAATGTTGGCGAATATTAACAATTCTTAAAACACCAACTATAAAATGTTTGGCAATTTTTTTCAAAAAATATTTTAATTTCCAAGGATTTTATATGGTTTATATAATAATTTGGCAATTTGTAGGGTGAAAATTTTTTACCCCATCAAGATTGGCCAAAATAGGGCTTCAAAAATTGCAAAATGACGAATCTTTTTTTTAGAAACCCCCTTAAAAATAGCCCATGAGCTAAAATTCGCCCCTAAAATTATCCCTGCTTTGTAGCTCGATTGTTCTCCTCTTTTATTGCTTTTGGAGGATTGAGATCGCTCCCATGGAGCGCATTCTGTCTGTTCAAGGGAGCAGTTGCTGAAGAAATGGATCAAACTGACCATATAATCTTGACTCCATTCAACTACTTCGAATGAAAGGAACCGATGGAGATTCTGATGAGGAGTAAGGGCCTCCTCAGATTGACCATGGAAAATGAGATTGGATCCATTGTAGTAGTAGAGAAGATCAAGTGGGACAACAGGAGGGATGATGCTTATGGTCTCTTGTGTCTTAGTATTTCCAGAGACCTTCTTTTCCATCTTGATGGATTTCCATAACCAAATGAAGTATGGGAGAAGATTCAAACTTTATTTGGAAAGACAGTTGATATGAGGGCACATTACTGGAAAATGGGTTGATCTCACTGAGTCCAAGCAATTTTGAGTCCTTACAAGTCTACTTCTCCAAGTTCAAAGCCCTTCTTTTGCAGTTGAAACATCATGGTATTGAAAAGAAAGATGGCCAACTGGTTTTGGCCATACTTTCAAATATTGGCCCTGACTATTCAGTAGTTGTATCGACCTTCCATGCCACTAATTTGACAGCTTGAACTTGGAAGATGCCTTCACTAGTAGATTTCATGGAATCCTTGACCCAGGAGCAAGATAAGTTGGTCATGATGGGAACCATCAAAGCTTCCAAAGATCAAGATTTGGTTGTTGGAGATTCAAAGGTGGATTCCAAAGGAAAGAAGAAGGCTAAGAAGCCTCCTGATCAAAGGGAAGACAATTCCAAGTCTCATGAGGAGACCTCGAACTCCTAGAAGAAGAATTCATGGAAGAATAAATGTAAAGGTGAAATGAGCAGGTGCGCATACTGTGGTAAGGGATTTCATCATGAGAGCTTTTGCACAAAGAAACAAATAGATATGTTGACTCAACTCCTTGAAAATCTCATTGTTCTCTCTTCTTCAAGGAACAAAGAAGAAGGAAGGAGGATCAAGTTCCAAAGAAAAGGAGAGAGTTCATTCCCTGGTTGCAAGCACTGTAATATCTCCTTCCTTTATCATTTATTCTGGAGATTCAAGATGCATGGTTTTGAAAAGGGAGGCCTTATCCTCTCTTGATGACGAATGGTCCAACGATTTTATTGGGAGATAACTATGAAACTAAAAGTACAGGAAAGGGTAGAATAGATATTGATCATGGGCCCTTCAATAATGTTTTATATGTCCCAGGCCTTACTGCTAATATCTTGTCAGTATATTAGATGACCCACACTGGGTCTCTTACGAAAGTTGTCTTCACTGCCAATGATGTTGAAATCACTAAAATGTCTAATGGTAGAGTCATAGCAAAAGGTTTTGTGGATCACAGTTCGAAAGTGTACAAGTTCTCACACTTCATGCCCTTCTCAAACCCCTCTACTCTCCTCACTCATGCTAATGAAGCTAGCAATATTTTGCCATCTAAATTACAAATAGCTTTCAGATTTGTGTGACAAATACATGGTCCTAGGGTTTCCCAAAATCAAGTTTTCCAAAGGAGTATGTCAGGGATGCATTCTAGGAAAACACCCATAGCATAAATATGAGACAATTAGTCATGAGCGAACCTCTGCACCTCTTGAACTTATTCGCGGTGACATTGTTGGTCCTTTTCCTCATATGTCCATGATTCAAGCCAAGTATGTCATAACCTTCCTAGATGAATTTTCTAGATGCTGTTGGGTTTGCTTCCTCAAGCACAAGTCAATTTTTTTTACCTCTTCAATGGTTTTAAAGCCCTAGTTGAGAACCAGTCTGGAATAAATCTCAAGGTACTCAGATATGATAATGGTGGTGAGTATACCAAATATGAGTTTATTCAATATTGTGAAGATGCATGTATCCAGATGCAGCAATATATTCCCTACACACATCAGTAGAATGGTGTTGCTGATAGGAAGAATATATCTCTCAAGGAGATGGCCACTTGCATGATGGAGTCTAAGAATTTTCTACCAAATTTTTGGGTTGAAGCTATAAAGTGTGCATCCTACATCCAAAATAGGGTGCCTCACAAGCATCTTGATGGAATCACTCCTTTCAAATCTTGGAGTGGGAACAAGCCTGATGTGTCTCATTTCAGGATTTTTGGGTCTAAAGCTTGGACTACAACTCCACCAGAAAAGAGGAAGGGTGTGGAACCCCAAAGTCAAGAGTGCCTATTTGTTGGGTATTCTGAATATTCCAAAGGGTATAATCTGATCCACATGAGCGCTCAAAGAGCCTTTATTAAAAGGAGTGTTCAGTTTGAAGAAGAGCCTATACCAACAACAGAAATTGGAGAATCCTCTTCACCACCACCACCTCTGAATGTAAGTGAAGAGACTAATAAGTTTTCTGATTCTCATATGTCTGATAATGATTATTTAATTTCAGAACCTAATACACCTACAAGACCAAAGTGTGCAGCAAATACCATCCATGCAACTAGGGAACTAGCTGGGAATCCTAGTGATCCTAGAAGAACTAGATCTCAATTCGAGAGCACCCTTTCTGTCAAGGGACCATTCTTTGTTGTGAATTGTTATATAATGGTTGAATCATATCCACAAACATATGAATAAGCATCAGAATATCTAAGCTGGAAAACAACCATGAAAGAGGAATACAATTCGCTCAAGAAGAATGAGACATGGGAACTAGTCAATCTCCCACCAGGGAGAAAGCTAGTAAAGTGAAAATGGGTATTCAAAAAAAAGTTTTCTGCTGATGGATATCCTATAAAGTACGAGGAAAGTTTAGTGGCCAAGGGATTCTCCCAAGTTCAATTCATTGACTACAATCATACCTTTGCACCAGTGGCAAAGATGGACTCCATAAGACTAGTTTTGGCCATTGCAGCTTCCAAGCAACGGGAGGTACATCACATGGATGTGAAGAGTGCATTTCTACATGTAGATCTCAAAGAAGAGATATAAATGCAGCAACCATAATTTTTTTTTACTAATCCATCTCTTGTGTGTAGGTTAAAGAAATCACTATATGGGATAAAACAAGCTCCCAGAGCTTGGTATGAAAAGATTGATGGATTTATTCTATAACTGAGCTTTAGTAGATGCAAGTCTGATTCAAATGTCTCTTAGAAGTTGATTCATGGCTTAATAATAATTATGTTTTTGTATGTGGATTACCTTCTAATAACAGGAAGTTCCATGAAAGAAATTTCCTCCTTGAAGGATGCAATGAACCATGCTTTCTCCATGACATATTTGGGATTGTTGAGCCATTTTTTGGGGCTTGAGATTTCTCAATCAGATATTGGAATTGAGGTACATTAGTCCAATTATACTTCATACTTGCTAAACAAATTCAACATTAATTATTGCAAGCCAATCAAGACTCATTTCCTTTCAAGAGTTAAGCTTGAAGAAGCAAATTCAACTCCATTGGTAAACAATACACTATATAGGAAACTGATTGGTTGTCTTGTTTATTTGACTCATACTCGACCTGGTATATCTTATGCAGTGAGTGTGGCATATAGACACATGGATCAACCTCATGAAATCCATTGGAGGGAAACAAAAATAATCTTACACTTTGTCATCAATCTAAAATACAAGCCAATATTATTTAGATAACTAAAATAATATTAATTTAATATCAATGCACAGTGTGTAAATTAAGAGTCGAGTGCAGAACCCAAGAAAGTGAAGAATTGCAAGTTTCAAAAGTCTGGAAGCCCACTTCCGCATCCTGAACCAAAAATCGAAAACTAGAAGAGCGTGAAAGTGCGGGAACCCTGTTTCGTAAGTGGAGGAGCCCACTTTCATAATTCGAACCAGAACTCGGAAATCGGGAAGAAGATCTGTTTCTTATTGAGATATATTGATTTTTATTTTAATTAATAGTATTTTTTTAATAATAACATTTCAAGTGAAAATAAGTTAAATTAAATGTAAAAGATCAATCTTTAAGGCTCTGAATATGTACAAATGAATCAAACGGCTTGAATCCATAATCTTTAAAAATTCAATCCATGTTTATTATAATTATAAAATTAATCTATTTTTATTATAATTATATCGATAATAAATTTGGAAAGACATATTCTTTATTTGTTTTACAATATTAATATTCTGGGACAATGACTTGGAAACCTCTTAAATTGGAGTTGAGAGTTAATGAAATTATAAATAATTTAAGTTTATATAAAAAAAAATTAAAAATTAACAGTTTAACCATTTATGATTATTTAAAAAATATTGAAAAGTTAATTGCTTATATTAACCACTCACTTCTCCTCTGAAATGGAGTCATAAAGATATAATCTTCAAAATCATATGTGATTCTAATCATAACCACTATTTTAAAATACAAATATGTGATTCTAATCGTATGTTTGTATTAATAATATTATTTACATGACTCTTAATTAATATTAAAATACAAACTAGTATTATTTAGATGACTAAAATAATATTAATATAATATCAATGCAGAGTGTGTAAATTAGGAACGTAGTGCGAAACCCGTGAAAGTGAAGACTTGCAAGTTTCAAAAGTCCAGAAGTCGACTTCTGCATCCCAAACTGGAAATCGAAAACCAGAAAGCATGAAAGTGCGGGAACCCTGTTTTGTAAGTGGAGGAGCCGACTTCCCCAATTCGAACCGTAAATCGAAAATCAAGAAGGAGACCTGTTTCTCATTGAGATATATTGATTTTTATTTTAATTAATATATTTTTTTAATAATAACATTTCATGTGAAAATAATTTAAATTAAATTTAAAATCTCAATCTTTAAAGATCTGAATATGTACATATGAATCAAACGACTTGAATCCATAATCTTCAAAAATTACATCCATTTTTATTATAATTATATCGATAATAAATTTCGAAAAACATATTCTTTATTTGTTTTACATTATTAATATTTTGGGACAATGACTCAGAAACCTCTTAAATTGAAGTTGAGAGTTAATGAAATTATAAATAATTTAAATTTATATAAAAAAAATGAAAAATTAACAGTTTAACCAGAAATCATATTGGAAACAATGGAAACAACGGAAACGCAAAATAATGGTACAATGGAAATGGGAAATAATTAAAATAAACTCATTAAAGAAAACCCTTACGAAGGACCTCCCATTACATATTGGCACATGTGTAACCATACTGAGTATGGATGCATGAAAACGTCCCACTCTGGCCAGAATCTGGTAAATAAATTTGTTTGTAGTCTACCCAGAATTAGGTAAATAAAAAATTTGTCATCTAGGCAATCCTTTCAGTTATTCAGCTTCCACACTAATTGATAAATACGTGGAAACAGAAGAAAAAAAAAACAGTGTGAATAACCTTCTGTAAAAAAACGGAAAAAAAGGAAAAACATGTGTCGAGAGACAATTTGGCAGTGCGGCGGTGCATTGAAAGCTTGACATCCTAGCAATCAATCCATCAAGTCCATAAATCCATTCATGTGCAACTCCAACTGTAACACAGAGGACTACATATTATATGCGCGTGAAGCCAATCACCAGGAGACACATGTTGAAATGCTAATGGCCAGGGAGACAAGGAATCTTTTGAGACTGCATATCCATTGTGAAAATGCCTACGACGTAACAAGTCTAGCCTTGAACTGATTCTTGCGTCCATCTTCTTCCTTCAACCTGTAAACCTATTTATTCTGCAATGCCCTTTTTTTTCTGCAGGAAACTGAACCAAATCCCAAGTCTAGTTTCTTACCAATGAGTCCATCTCCTCATTCATGCCTTGCTCCCACTTCTTTCTAGTTTCTACCTGCATTGCCTCTTCATAACATTCTGGTTCACCAAAATCAATCATTAATAAATAATACAGTGAAGAAGAGAAGGGGGTCTACTTAACCTGGTATATTTTCTTACATTTACAGGAGTTTCAGGTACCTACTGCTGCTCTTGATTTTCTGGTGCCTTTGGAACTTCATTTTCTTTGATTTCATCAAGCACTGTGTACTCTGTGTTTTCCTTTTCCTCTTTCTTTCCCTGCAACTGATCTTTGTACATAACCTTTTACTCCTAATTATTTTACGTTTTTCATAATCCCATAAACGATAACCAAAATCATCAACCCTGTATCCAATAAAGGTACATTTCTTGGATTTAGCCTCAAGCTTTGTTTTATCATCTTTATCAATATGGGAAAATGCTTCACAACCAAAAGTTCTCAGAAATGAGTATTTTACCTATTTACCTATCCATGCCTCCTCTAGAATCCCACCATCCAAAGCGCTTGAAAGCCCTTTGTTTATTAAATAAACAACATTGTTTACAGCATCAGCCCAAAACTGTAAGGGAAAACCTGCATGCAATCTCATACACCTTGAACGCTCCATGATCATTTTGTTCATCCTTTTTGACACACCATTTTCTTTTGGTGTTCCAAGGACTGTCTTCTCTCTGTGAATCCCATTGTGTGAACAGTAACTATCAAACTCCTTGCTGCAGTACTCACCTCCATTATTAGATCTGAGACATTTCAACCTTTTTCCTGTCTCAATCTCAGCAAATCTTTCCACTTCTTAAAAGTATCAAACACATCAAATTTATGTTTAATGCAATAAATCCAAGTTTTTCTAGTTGCATCATCAATAAAAGTAACATAATAATGAGAGTAGCCAAGATATTGTACCTGAGTTGGTCCCCATACATCTATATGGATAATCTCTAACTTTTCACTCTTCTTTTGTTTCCCAACCCTGAGAAATCCAACTCTCTTCTGTTTTCCATAAACACAGTTCTCATAGAATTCCAAACATACCTGCTTCATATCTAGAAGTAGTTTCCTTAAGTGGAGAATCTACATCCCCTTCTCACTCATGTGGCCAAGCCTATGATGCCATAACGCTGCACTTTTTTTGTGGAAACTACAGAGATAGAATAATCAGTATTATGAGCACATAAATATAACGTACCACCCTATCTCCTTTTTCTATTACCAATGATCCTTTAGTGGTCTTCCTCCCCGTTTCTCCAAACGTATACAAACAATCACTATCTCCCAACTACCCTATTGAGATCGGATTTATTTTCATAATAGGAATGTTCCTTACATCTCTTAGCAGCCATTCACTTCCATTATTTAACTCAATTCGTACCTTACCCTTTCCAACAATTTTACATGATTCATCACCCCCCAATAAAACATGTCCAAAATCACCTTGAGCATAATCATGAAATAATTTCCTATGGGGTGTAGCATGACATGAAGCCCCTAAATCTATTACCCAGTAATTGTTAGTATTATCTAATGCAAGAATCAAAGCATCTTGTAACACATCACCCGCTACATTCGCTTCCTGAGTAATCCCTTGTTGCATGTCTCCTTTCTTCTTTGGAGCTCTGTAGTCTTTCTTCAGATGTCCTTTCTTACCACAGTTCTAGCACTCTATTTTGTCGAATCTGGACTTGGATCTGCCCTTTTTAGACTTGTTGTGATTTCCTGGGCTCCTTCCTCTCTCATTTTGTCTCCCTCTGCTCTCCATGGTCAACACATTACCTGATGTCTCACTAGTACTTTTTCTTCGCATTTCCTCTCTAAGAATAACACCAACAACATCATAAAACTTAAGAGTGTTTGAACTAGGGACAAAGTTACTGACAGCCATGACCAAGCTATTCCATGTTTCTAGCAATGAGCACAATATTAGAAGAGCCCTAACCTCATCATCAAAGTTCAATTTTACAGAACTTAACTGACTGGTAAGTGTATTAAACTCATTTAAATGGTCAGATCCAGATCTACCTTCCGACATCTTCATATTAAATAAAAGCTTCATTAAAAATACCTTGTAGGAAGTCGAGGGTTTTTCGTAGAGCTTCCCTAATGCATTCATCACACCCTCTGTTGTTTTTTCTTTCGAAATATTGAAAGCCACCGATGACACCAGGCACAACCGTATTGTTCACAATGCCTTTCTATCAAGAACCTCCCATTATTCATCCTTCATAGTCATCGGTTGTTTTTCTTTTCCACTCAATGGTAGGTACATATCCTTCTGGTACAGATAGTCCTCCATTTGCATCTTCCATAACTGATTGTTCTGGCCATTAAATTTCTTAACCCTAAACCTTCTCTCTTCTACCATTTCTCCCACTCGAACCAAGAACCCTTATTTCCTGTGAGTTTACTAGCCAAATATACATTTTGGCTCTGATACCAATTGTTAGAAAACAAGACCACACAGCAATAACAATTATATAGTTAAATCATTAAACAAGATGAAAAACACATTAAACACATGACAGAAAGACACAGATATAATGTGGTTCATCCAAACGATGGGCTATGCACACATAGAAATTGGCAGTCCTTTTATTATTGTCCAGAAATATGAAGGTATACAACCTACAGCAATATCGTTGCACTTCCTCTTCATGCTCTCATAGTCTCTCTCACACAATCATAGAGATTGTATACAATGCTACAATACAGTACAATACCATACACACCCGTATTACAATGCTTTTCTTTTATAGGGGAAATACCATGGGAAAATGCTATGGTTAACCCAATACCATGGGTCCGCAAAACTGTTGGCCAACAAACATCCCAAAAACATTTCTCGAGAGCTTCGCCCTTGAACCTCCATTTCTCGGGGGCTCTGCCCCTGAACCCCTGTTCTCGGCGGCGCTGCCCCCGAACCCCCTTTTTCAAGGTGCTGCCCCGAACCCCAAGGTTGGGGAATGAGTGCAAAATACACTTGGGGTACAAACTTGACTGATTAACATCTCTAAATCTGGAAGATCAAGCTCCACAACCAACACTTTCATTTGCAAAGTCTGAATAAAGAGGATTTGTGAATGTAGCTACTCAATGTTTGTGGTTGCAGGGTATACTTGGAGAGTTTGGGGTTGCATTTGAGACTTATACAGTAATCTATTGTGACAACAAAATTACTATTTAATCTCAACTGATGGAGTATAGAGGCAACAAACCAAATACGTATATATCCATATGCACTACATCATAGGGATAGTGCATTATGGGATCATTGCTTTGCAATATTGCACATCATCTGAGCAAGTTGCAAACATCTTCACCAAGGATTTCTCTAAGAAGACATTCATCAATCTCAAATAATTGTTGGGGATATATGATCATATGGTGAAGATTAATTGAAGACAATATTTCACAAAATTTTGTTCATGTCCATGTTTAAGGGAGGATTTTTCTCTTTGTGGTTTTGCATGTTTCCTTGTTTTGTATGGACAAGCAGTATGCAAAGGGTGACTAGGCCTTGTTTCTAGGCCCTATATATATTATATTTTTCTAATATTTCACATAATTCGGGATTTATAAGGGGTGTTATAATAATCAAAACCCATTCTCATACTTAGGATATAATAATTAATCATTTTTTGGTTAAATTCCTAGGTCATACACTAGCTAGTTGGCATCCACTTGCACAACATGGTCAAACTTTCCTAAAATTCCTGCAAGAGCACCTTGGAAATATTCTGGATAATATTCTAACATCCCATCAGACTTCCCGGTTTAGTAATTGCGCATTCCTCCGTTATCCAGAATTAGACTGCTTTTCAACAACTTTTAAGGAAAAATGTAAAGCTAGTCTTAAGGCAGTTGCCTTGTTTTTTGTGCAAATCATCCTCCATATTTTTATCTTCCAAAAGAATGATTTTATCCACTTTCCTTCACTTATCAGCTGATACACTTCATTCATCCCAATCATTACCTTCTTGACAGATTTGGAAAGTGTTTTATGCACCTAGGGAAGATTTTGACTTTTGTGTTGATTCAACTTTCCTTCTTAGGAATTCAAATTTATAATTTAATTATATATTTGGATAGCCTATGAATTCATGAGGTTGGCTAATA
>LPNX011231255.1:98292-139903 GCA_001517045.1 Pseudotsuga menziesii | reverse complement strand
TAATTTGGTGGTTTGATATATATATATATATATATATATATATATATATATATATATTGGTTAAACATTTAATAATGACATGGGTATATTTCTAAAAGTTCTAATTTGGTGCTTTGATTAAGGACTCATATCCAAAACTAAATGTTGAGTTTAATCTATCCACAATACTTGTAACATTATAATTGTGCATGATTCCATGGGTTGAGTTCTTACATTGTTACCTTGTTGAACACCCTAGTCCAGGGTTTTAGTTAAGGACCCATATCCATGCGTAATTCTAGCCCTCTAGTGGAGCCCATTTTGACTAGGAAACACCCAAGCACTAACATTGCTCGACCATCTCACCAGTACCATATTGTTAGATATATATATATATATATATAACATTGATATTTTACTTTACTTTCATAGGCCTCTCACCTCATGATGTTGGTTTAAGTTGCTTTAAGTTTCCTTCTTTTCATAATTGATGCAATCTAAATGAATAAAAAAGATATTTTTTAATCAAATTTTAGGAGAGTTTTCTTTTTGCCTCACTCATAGACATGACAAAGCATGGACCTATAGTTGTGCATGTCATATATCTCATGAGAACTAAGTTGATTACCCACAACATGCATTGATGGTGGATCTACCAAATAATCAATAGCAAGACAAGGAGAAAATACATTACCTCAAATGCTTGACAATGTTACAGTAAGGGGGGGCATAATTAGCATTTAAAAGGGGATGAAAGGAGGTTTTATGGAAGGATCAATGACCACAATATACAATCCATCAATGTCTATCATGATTTTTGGTCAACATTTATGAGGGAGATAGGTAATTAATTCTCTTTGTCTCCTTACTTATATGCCCCTAAATTATTTTTACTTATCTCTTCTTCTAAAGCTTAGATACATGCCAAAATATACTATTTACACATAACATAAATATCTCACTTTATATGGATTCCACAAACAAAATGTGTGACCTTCTTTGTTTTATAGTAAATGTCAACCAATAGTCGCTAGTCAATGATCAACATGGATCATCAGGACCTCAAATTATTGTCCTGTCTAGAGGAATCATATAAAAGTATAACTCGTGTAATTTGTCACGTCCAAAGCAACACTTGAATGGTGAGACATACTAATGAGCATCAATCAAAACTCATACATATACAGGTAGTGTCTTCTTTTATTTTCATGCATTGTGGCATATTGGTCTCCTCTGACCCAATTGTTTTTCATCTATTATTGAATTGTACCAACAACCCATGAAATGTCCTAATATGAATTCTATCCTAATCATGGAACCTTTGAATGAATCCTCTATTGGTTATTCCCAAACCATTCAAAATAAAACACCTCTCATATTTGAGGAGAGCAACCATTTGGATTCACCTCAGTGTTCCCTAGATTTCCCGGGCTTTGAGGGTATGGTAGTATGTAAATACTAACCTAAATATACATGCCATGAAACTTAATAACTATCAATTACTTCACAAGTTGCTAGTTATATTTGCAACATGTTATTCCACATGTGATATGGATTTTAATAGTTCCTCTCAAGTGAATCCTGAAGACATTTTATAGGTTATGTAGGAGACACACATTAGATGGCCATCTTTCTTAATCCTAATAGTTGTGACATTGGAATGTTGAATTGGAAAAATATGCCTTATATCCCATGTAGTTCATTTGAAATAACGATAAATAAAGAGTTCAACTATTTGAATGGTTCTACGAGCTAGTGCTTGACTAAACTTGTAGCCATAATATTCCATTTTTTGTAATAAATTTAAGTTGAATCCAACCATATTTTCATGTATGAGTACAGTTCCACCTTAATCCAAGTTTTGTGCATCTTGGAACTTTGTCAAGTGTTTTTCAAATGGATAAAATATTGGTGTAACAATGATTAGACTTGTAATTTAATGGACATGTGTGGTGTAGAGTTAAGGTTTTACTTGACCGAAAGAGGATGGTTTGTAGGTTGTTTGTTAATTCAATTAAAAGTGTACCATTAACGCAGGAAGATGACCAATATGATGCTGCAAGGCCAGAATTTATGCCTAGAAAGGACATGACCAAATTCTCGCAAAGCGGAAAAGTAATGCCCTTAGCCTTGTGTGGGAAACAAATCCTCGAAAGGTCTATGTAGGATTCACGTAGTGTATGGTGAAATTCCCGCACGTCTTCTTTAAATGTTGGTAGGGCTGGTGAGAATGTCACAGACTTGTGTGGATGCCCACAAGTCTGGGAAATGCATGCAAGGTTAGGAAGAAATTCCCATAGGGCTTGGAAAAATGCATGCATGGCATGGCATATCAATAATAAGCACCATTTCTTGTTGATTGATCAATGAAACTATCAATCCTCAATCTCATTATCACTTACTAAACCAACAATCTCCATAGACCCAGATCAAAGCTCGACATGTTCTCATAGTAATCAATTCGCCTCGTACAATAATTTATCTCATTCATTGCTTATTGAACAAAGTTATCATATATCCAATACATAGAGCACAAACTCTCTATTATGTATTTCATCAGCAACCCGCTACAATCGTCCACAATTACAATGCATACATGGATATATAAAATTCATCCAGGCTTAAAGAATTTGAACAGTCAAGATCCCCCTATGAAAGACAAAAGTACTAATATAATATCTTTAGGTTCCTTAGAGAACCGAGGAACCATTGGTAGAGTTCCATTATTTCAGCTATAACGATTATAACAATGAACATAGTCCAAAACAACAAAAAGAAAAAAGAAAAACTTCATGACTTATCGACAAATAAGGATGACTTCCAATCCTACTTTGATTCCATAGTCGTTGAAAATGCTCCTGCATCAGACTCCCAGGAAAGAATATAATTCTTCAGTAGGTCTTCAGGGTCCACATCATACTTAGAAACCTCTGCTACTGTCATCCATTTTGCATCTTCCAATGGTTGTTTCTTCCACTTAACCAAATACTAAAATTTTTATTTGTCCCTGGTCCTTTTTGAAACCTCTTGCTCATAATTGTTTTAATATGTTGTTGTACCTTCTTATGCAACTGTCCCTACCATTCTTTTGTCTAATTATCATCACTTCCAATCATTTCTGCTAGAAAAATGTCTGCATCCTTGAATGAATATAAGTTTAATATATTGAAAATGAGGGAAATTTCAAGGTTTGAAGGAAGTTTTAACTCATATGCATTAGCTAAAAATATTCTTTAATTTCAGTTTATCGTAGGCCCCCTTAAGAAACCTCTTTTTTTAGAGATATGCCATCATTAAATCTCCTACCTGAAAGTTAAGTTCTTTCCTCTTCAAATCAGCTCTCTACTTGTACTTTCCAACGCTCTCTTGCAATTTCTTCTTGACATTTCTTGTAGCTCATGTATCCCTACTGCAAAGTCTTCGCCATCTGCACTCCTGGATTCTAGCTTCTCCAAATTCCTGAGTTCATACACTCCCTTTAGATGCATTACATACATGATTTGGAATGGGCTAATACATGTGCTCCTATTTGGTGAATCATTATAGGGAAATTTAGCTTGAGAAAAACCTAGATCCTATTTCTTTGGATTCTCGTAAATGAGACTTCTCAATACGTTTCCCAAGATTCTTTTTACCACCTCAGTTTGACCATCAGTCTGAGGGTGATGAGCAAAACTAAAACTGAGATTTGTGCACAGTTTCTTCCATAGAGTCCTCCAAAACTGACCAACAAATGTGATGTCCATATCTCAAACAATGCTTACAGGTAGTCCATGCAACCTTACTACTTCTGAGAAGAACAAATTGGCAATTTTAGTGGCACCATTAGTCTTCTTACAAGTAATAAAATGAGCCATTTTCGAAAATTAATCTACCACTACATAAATAGAATCATTTATTCTCCAAGTCTTTGGCAAACCCAAAAATAAATCCATATTGATGGAATCCTAAGGTCGGGTTGGGATGGGAAGTGGCTGGTACAATCCTATGTTTTGACTCCTTCCCTTTGCATGCTAACATACCCTGCACTTTTCAACAAACTTCTTCACATCACTTTGCATCCTTGGACAAAATTAAAAAGCACTCACGTGGGCGTATGTTTTTTCTTGTCTGATGTGTCCCGTCTTTCCTCTGTTGTGCTTCTCCTTGATTATATTTTCCCTCATTGAACAACTATGAAGGAATAACTTACAATTCTTGAACAACAAATCCTCTTATAGCATGTAATACAACCATTGGATTCTATTGTGAGCAGTTGGATTCTCACAGGTTGTATATATATCCTTAAAATATACATCCTCCTTGTACATGTTGATAAACTCATTAAACCCCAAAGTGCTAACTTGGCATAGTTCCGATTCAACTTAGGTTGATTGTTGATGAATTGTAATCCATGATTATCATAATATAGGACAAATTATGTGGGCATTAAATAGTGTCTCCATTTTTCAAGAGCTTGCATAATTGCATAGAATTCCTTGTCATACGAGGAATACTTTTGTTTTGTATCATTCAACTTTTCACTAAAATATGATATTGTTCTTTGTTCTTGACTTAACACATCACTTATTGTTTTCCCACTAGCATCCATCTCTACTTGAAAGGTTTTGTCAAAACTTGGTAAGGCCAAGATAGGATTCTCTATAACCTTCTTTTTCAACAATTTAAAAATTTTGTCAACTTCCTATGTCCATCTAAAAGGTTGTTTATTTCCCTTTATTATGTCTATCATAGGTGCACTAATTTGAATGAAATTCCTAGTAAATTTCCTATTAAAACTTGCAAGACAATGGAAAATTCTTACCTCATATGCACTCTTAGGATTTGGCCAGTCTAGAACTGTTTGCACCTTTTCTAGATCCATTTTCAGTCCCTCTTTTGAGACCACAAATCCCAAGTAGACTAACTCTTTCTTCATGAAGCTGCACTTCAAATGTATCAACAAATTTTCCTTTTGCAGAGTATTCATGACCAACCTTAGATGTCTTAAGTGTTCTTCTTTGATTTGACTATAAATCAAAATATCATCAAGATAAACTATCACAAACTTCCCTTTATATTCCTTCAAGACTTCATTCATTAACCTCATAAAGGTATTTGGTGCATTAGTGAGCCCAAAAGGCATCACCAACCACTCATACAACCCATTATTATTCTTAAACACAGTCTTTCATTCACCCCCCTCGAATCATTATTTGATGGTAACCACTCCTCAAATCTATTTTAGAAAAATACTTTGACCCACTCAAACAATCCATCAAATCATCAATGTGGGGTAGTGGAAATATGTACCAGATAGTAATCTTGTTGATTGCTCTGGAATTAGTGCACATGTGCCATCCACCATCCTTCTTTCGAATAAGTATTGCACAAGGACTCAAGCTTTCCTTCATCGTGCCTTTATCCAATGATTCATGTACCAATCTTTTGATTTCTTCATTCTCTTAAGGAATAAATCTATAGGTTTCTTTGTTTGGAAAACTTGCACCAGATATCAAGTCAATATGGTGATGAATACCTCTCATAGGAGTAAAACCATTAGGTAGTTCCTCTGCAACTATATCATCAAAATCATCAAGTAGGTATATCATTTAAGTTTGTGGACTCAAGTCAAAATTACCTTTGTTTTTCCAATGAGAGCAAAGTGTAGCTCTTATTCATTCTTGACTTCCTACAATAACTCTTTTCCACTCATGAGCATAATGCTTGGTCCAAGGTCCTCTTTAGATGCTTCATCCTTCAATGGATGCAATACATGCTTCTTCCCATCCTTCTCCAATGAGCAAGTGTTCCTTCTACCATCATGGATGGCATTCCTGTCAAACATCCATGGGTATTATTTCACATAACACCACATATTTGTATGTACCAATTTGTTTCTCCACCTCACACTGCTCATTCACAAAGATATTATGTCCTTTTGGCAACCAAAACAATCTACAGGGAGTGGGGTGTGCCATCCTTTCCAACCCCAACTTCTATACCATCTATGTGGATACCAAATTGTCTATATTTACACTATCTATTACCACCTTGAAACACTTTCCTTGAGACTTGCACATGGTCCTAAAAAATCTCTTCCTCTATGATGGTTCATATAATTCATTTTCCACCTTCACTAATATTCTCTTCAACATCAGAGACTCCCCTTCCTTAGGAATTTCTTCATTTTCTACCTTCGTATCTAATTCTTCTCGATATTTTGCAAAATTGACACTTCTTTGAGTTGTCGGTTTGTTCCATGGACAATTCCAAGACTTATGTCCAATATAACCCCATGAGTAGCACTTGATTTCTCTACCTATACCTCTTCCTCTGGAACTAAATATTCCTCCTCTAAATCCTCCTCTCTATGGTGACTGACTACTGGTACCTTCTAGCTCATCTTTGGAGATCTGAATTCTTCCCCCTCTGTTAGAAGATCCTCTTCCTCTTACTACACCTCTTCCTATGTTCCTCTGTCTTTGTTTTCTTGGAAACTTTTCTTCTACCCTTAAGGATGCTTGATAAAAATATTCAACAGCCCTAAGATTCAACAAGCTAATTTCATCCTGTATCTCATATCTCATCCCATTCAGATATCTGACCACTCTTCCCACATCTTCTTCTATCTCCCTAGATCTAATACTCAGCCTAAAGATATCTTTTGTGTATTCCTTGATTGTCATACCCTTTTGTATGAGATTTTGTAGCTATCTAATGAGGGTTATTTAATATTATTTAGGCATAAATTGACCTTTTATTTTATATACCATCTTTTCCCAATTTTTTATTTTATTTTTTACTTACGTTTCTTTTCTCTGTAGAATTGCAACTCATCCCACTATATAGTTTAATTTCCCTTCAGTCTAGTGGTTGCATATTTCACCTTTTTTTTTTCTTTTTATTCAAAATCAAAGTATTTGTCCATGGCATTTATCCAGTCCATGAGCTCTTCAAACTTCAAATTCCCTTCATACATGGGTACTTCCACCTTAGATCTACTCCTATCCTTTACCAACATCTTCAACACCTTTACTTATTTAGTGATATCCTCTAGCTCTTCTTCATAGGATTCTCCTTCTTCACTGGCATCATCAGCCTCTGTGTTTCTTCTTTCCATGGCTTCCATTCTGGCTCTGAGCTCCCTCAGCTCTCTTTGTACACCTGCATCTACAGGTTGTCTTTCAGGACCAACTCCAACATGGACTTCATGTCCTGATTTCTTAGGTGACATTCTTCTTCCACGTAACCTCACTCTGATACCATAATTGATGAAAGAAGGTGACCAATCTAATGCTTTAGGGACTGAATTTATGCCCAACAAGGACTTGACTAAATGCCCACAAAGCATAAAAGAAATGCCCTTATCCTTGCGTGGGAAAAAAAATCCCGGAAGGTCTTTGTAGGATACACACAGGGCTGGTGGAATTCATGCATGTCTTTTCTAAATGGTCGTAGGACTGGTGAGAATGTCACATACTTGTGTGGATGCCGACAAGTCCAGGAAATGCATGCAAGATTAGGAAGAGATGACCGCAATGCCTGAAAAATAAACACATGGACCAACATATCGATAATAAACACCATTTCTTGTTGATTGCTTAGTGAAACAATCTATCCTCAATATCCTGATCACTTAGGAAATCAACAATATCCACATAACCAGATCAGAGCTCGATAGGTTCTCATAGTTATCAATTTTCCTTGTAGAGTAATTATCTCATTCATTGGTTATTGAACAAAGTTATCGGATATTCAATACAAAGAGCACACACTCTCTATTCTTTATTTCATCAACAACCCACTACAACCATCCACAATTACAATACATACATGGATATATACAATTCATGAAAACTTATGGAATCTGAATAGTCAGGATCCCCCTGAGAAAGACAAAAGCACTAATCTAATCGCTTCAGCTTCCTTAGAGAACCAAGGAATCTTTGGAAGAGTGCCATTATTTCATCTATAACAGTTATAACAATTAACTTAGTCCAAAACAACAAAAAGAAAAAAAACATCATGACTTCTCGATAAATAAGGATCACTTCCAATCCTACTTTGGTTCCATATCCACGGTTGCAGATGCTCTTGCATCAACCATGATACAATATTTATTTAATGATAGATTCTCCTAGTTGTTGGATTCAATCATAACATCATCATATATCATGGTAATTTTGGTTGGAGTACAAGGTAGTCCTACCATACCCATTTGCCTTATATATCTATGTTCTAATCTATTATCTAGACCCATAAAAAATGCCTTACTTGTTTGTATTGAATCCTAACTACCTATCTGCATTTTGATGGCCTTGGTCACTCAATGCAAGAATAAGATCTCACATATACTTTAGCTTGTTCCAATTGATCCTTTAGGTTCTTTCTTGCTCCACTTTTATGGTTATAATGATATCAATTGAAATAGTTGCGTTGATTTGTGATTGGTGGTTGAAGGATTACACGTGACGATTTTCAAACGGTTGTTAACATGATATATGGTAGTTTTTAAGAGGATTTGATCAAATGATAAAAATTGTAAGAGGAAATGCACCTTAAAAAAATTATTTTGACTTAAAAAATGCTTTCAACATAAATATAGAAGAAAACAACCATGAAACCCACCCATAATAAAATTATGGAACAAAGGAAATATTAAATGACTATAAATTCCATCAAGAGAGAAACATATCATTATCAGAGTTACGAAAAAATCCTCATTTGATTTTTATTGAAGGGATGGATTAAATGCACCCCAAACAAGATGGAAAATATTGTACTCTAGCATTTATTGCATTGAGAAGGCACATTTCTACAACTCCGGTGGGGGGAGTGTCCATATACCACATAAAACAAAAGAATGCATGCATCAATGTGATGTAGCATAGTGGATCCCACGTGGGGGGAAGTGTCCCATGAAAATACAAAAAACAAAACGCATTAGTGTGTTGTAGCATAATGGTGAGAGGGATGAGTGTTGTAGTTTAGTGGTAAAAGGTTTGTGGATTTGATCCCTCTCAGCGCTTTGTATAAACATAGTTAGATGGGTATATACTGGTGGTTATTTCAATTACTTCCACCACCTATAACATACAATTATAAAAATCAATAGGTTACCATAATTTGTTATCTCAAAGAGCTCCGATGAACATCGGGTTTACCACTGTTACAATTAACAATTCCTTTCAAATTATATATGCCCGTGTTATTACTTCTCATGTCCATTTGGCTATATACAAACTTCTTATTGAGAGAAATACAAGAAACTAAAATAGGTTGTACCAACAATTAAAGATCAAACCACGGGTGAGGCATGCATATTATAAGTGCAGAGGTCATGGAAACTGTGACCCATGTGGTTTCTCCAAGGTTTGATGATGTTGTTGGAAAAAAAAACAAGAAATTGTAATTCAAAAAATATATCATACATGACATGTATGAGATCAACAACGCCATATTAAAGAATATGGGTCATGAATAAGTTAGTTGTGAAATTTGCATGTACTATTAGAAATTCTATGTTTATGAATTTTATTGCAAATTTGGAAATTCCATCCCACGCTAAAAAAATCCTAAATCCAATCCATGTGAGCCTCAACATTAAGGATGATATGAAATATTAATTTAAAACAACAAACAATGGGCACAATTCCATCTTGATTCAACCCATTAAACTACGAAACCCAATATAAAAGATACCAAACATATTGAACAAGTTTAAGCCCTTAAGGTATTGTTTTCAAGGCATAAAGAAGATTTGAAATAACTTTAATTATTGAATATTTATAGTAGTAAATCTGTTTGTTTTATTATGTTCAAGATGTTTTCCAAAATCACTTAACACGTTCAACCCTTAAACATGTGAATCAACATGAACAATAGGTGATGGAAATTACTTATAAAAAAAGACAATGAAAACTAAAAAAACTACAATTTCGAAAGTATTGCACAACTGGAAACATTACACACACACACATACACAGAGAGATTTGAAGTGCATGTACATACCACACACGCTAGGGGAAACCAAGAAAATCCTAACCATGACCAAAGATCTCCAACAAGCAAGCATCAAAACTAACAAGTCCTCCTTGGCAATATGTTTCATTCGTTCCTCCTCTTTAATTAATATCCTCTAGGGTAAACCCTAGATTCTTTGCCCCCTTAGGGTGGAACCCTAACCCTAGAAAAAACTTGATTTTTTCCAAGAACCCTACCACTCAAGAAAAATAGATATGATGCAATCAAGAATATACGAGAGAGAGAGAGAGAGAGAGAGAGAGATGCACTACTCTCCTCGCATATCTAATACAAGATGAATACATGAGTGAAATGGTCCTTTCCTTCCTCTATTTATATGAGAGGTAGGGGAGGCCAACAATAAAAAATGGGCCTAAACCTCTACAAGCAACTTACTCTAAAAAAAATGTTAAGTTTTATTTGGACGTTTCTAAAAAATGCACAACTTATTTTAAAATTTCATAAAAAGGGTCATGTTACAGATTGTATACCAAAGATTAATCCTGGTTGCTGGAAATTGGAAAATTAGTGCCACAGTGTTTGGCCAAGTCGCCTCCAATTTCTAGGATTTGTGTACATATGCCAATGTCTTCAATTAATTATGCCATGGAACTCATCTGCGGGGTTTGGGTTTTATACATTGTATATATGTCGACCTCATATGGATAAATACCACATGATATATAAGCTATAGATAGATACCACGTTATGTATACGCTAGCGTGCATACGATGATATGGAAAGCTTGATTGTGTGTGTGTGTGTGGGTTGTGAAATCCATTGCTACCTATCTTTACGTGTATTTGAAGTAATGGCCTCTACATTAAGCTCATATTGCTCCAATGTCCATAATCGACAATATCAATTTCTTGAGGTTCTTGAGGTGTAATGGTTTTACACATCAAGAGAAAAATTCACATGTCAAGAAATTTGGTCCTTGTCTTTGCTTGATAGATATTGATTTAAGATGGATCTATGATGGTTTTAATTTTTTATTTTATCACCCAACATTCATTTTTTAATTAATTATCTATTTATTTTGGTAACGTTATGTTACATTGTTACAACGTCTCTCTCATACTTGGTTGTAGAAAACCTCACTACTCTCAATGAAATTAGTGTTTTTTCTCTACCTATGGTTTCTTAATAATTATATTTGACACCCTCATTGATATGACCATATTGAATTATTTCACATTGATTTAAAATGTTTAAATGGATATAAAACCCCAAAGGTTTAAACTGTTAGATTGCAATTAAGGTGTTAATTTTGTAGAGGCAATATTTATGCTAGGAAAAACCCATTGGTTTTCATAGTTCCTAACGGAAAAACCCTCTCGGCGCTTGATAGAGCCTATGACTTGGATCTAGGAAAAACCTTCTCGGCGCTTGATAGAGCCTATGACTTGGATCTAGGAAAAACCCATTGGTTTTCACCCTAGATCCAAATCCTAGGCTCTATCAAGCGCCGAGAGGGATCAAATCTCTCGAGGTGCAAACCTCTTCTCAAGTATTGCACTCAAGGAGCTTTTCGAGGAGATATTTGCACCTCAGGAGATTTGATCCCTCTTGGCGCTTGATAGAGCCTAGGACTTGGATCTAGGCTGGTTTCAGTCGTGGGGGGTTACACAAAACTGGAGTTTGATCAACATTGTGAGGAACATGTTAAGTTGAAAACATGTCATGAAATTTATTAGGATTTGGATTAGGATTTGGAACAACCACCCAAGTTACATGTCATGAAAATTATGCTTAAGTAGAAAAGTGGTTGGTGTTGTTTGGAATAATGAATGTAAATTATTCTTATTTAATTACTTTTTATATTGAAAAGTGGTTTAGCTTATTTGGAATAACGAATGTAAAATGTAAATTATGTTTATTCATTGACTTTTATGTTGAAAAGTGCTTTGTGTCAATTGGAATCATGAATGTGAATTTGAATTTTAGGAATGACAATGAAATAACTTATTTTATATTTTTATTACAAATTTTATATCGTAACGACAAACTATAACAGTATGGATTTATCACATTTTTTTTATGATTTCATCACATCAATATTATTTTTAATGTTATTGGAAAATCTGAATCTAGTGAAAATTTCCATTAGACTTCTTCATTCTGAAATCTAAATCTAAAAAGTGAAAATTTCCATTAGACTTCTTCATTGAAAATCTAAATTTGAAAATTGATTATCAAGGATCTGAAGTCCCGCACTTAGTAGGCATGGATACAAAGTGTTATGTCGATGCCAACCACAATCCCTTGTAAATGAAACAACTATTAGTTATTCAAGGAAGCCATACTATTTGCTTTCATATTCATCGGGAAGATGCTTTATAGCATCATCATCTCAGCTACGACCAGTGGATGCGTAGAAGCACTCTTCAGCCCGATCATTTTGTTGTGAATGAAGTTAAACGCAAGATGGAGGACACTCAATTTAAATAATCCATACACTCCAAGATTTTTCGTTCGTGGGATACAACGATGGATCTTTTACAAATCTGGCTCGATTTTCCGTTATTTGGCTGCAGGGATGGATTAGTCGGGAAAACTTATGCTCCATTCATTATCAGAATGAAAAAAAGACCAACAAACTAAAACTTGAATTTGATACCAAGTTCCTACACATTCAAACGATGGATCCAAGAAAAGTCCAGTTAGTCACTACTACATTCTAAGGTGATTAATTAAATATTCATAAAGATTGTTTCTGCTATTGACAAAATACATAAAATGGATCACTAAAATTGAGGGGAAAATGAAGGCAAACTTCAAATCCAATACCAGGAGCATACATACTCTTCCATCGTTTGTCTCTATTGATGATTTGAATTCAGAATCCTCTCGCTCGCGTCGAGTTGAAAAGTATTTATACCCATCTTGCGGTCATAACTGAGATGATAATGGTAGAAATCAACTTCCCCATTAGCATCTAACTAATAGTTTGGCCTCCTTGACTAATTACTAATATATAGTTGCAACAATCACAAATCACAAACCTGCATCGACTTAATATTTGTATCTATTTGCATCATTTCCATTGAATAAATTTTCCATCTCAAACATATATTGGTATATTTTGTTTCCTCTGGTTCACAAAGACATGTACGTGAAAAATAGTGAAAAATGGTTTTCCCAATTATTAAATTAGTCAGTTTCATAATTGCATGCTAATCGTTAGAATCAATGATGTCATGCTGATACATTGACCAATTGTTTTAATTAAAAATGGTGTTAAGATGGTGATCTAGCGACTTAAAAATTAAAAAACAACGAAAATGGTGAGTGATATATAGTAATTTATATATTAAATGAAAAATTGGGTTAACCAAATTGGGTTAGAATCTTTATAATTTATATTTCCATACAATATTAACAAAATGGATTCCATGGATTCTTCGGTCTGCGCAAGCTTGCAAACAATTTAAGTCCTTGTAGAATTAAATAATTAATTGCTAGCAGAAATGACTGGCATGGATTGCACCGAAATTTCAAGGAGTAACTTCATGTTTTGATGTAAGTGTAGAGGACGCGTGAGAGACAAAGACATGCACGTGATATTTTTGTTCACCTCGGTTGGAGCACACGCAGATGGATGGCTGGTTTCAGGCGTGATATTTCTAGCAGATATTAATATTCTGGTTGGCTTTATGAATTCAGAGAGATGGATTTATCAGTTCTATGATTCGCCTACAGTATTCAGCCCGAAGGATAGAAATTCGCTAAATATAAAATCCCATTGTTGGAAAAGGAGAATTTAAAATTTAAGTTTCCGAATATAAAAGCCCAGTCGCTGGTACTTCCAACAACCCTAATCAACTTTTAAACAAAATATTTACTACTTTTAAATTCTCTAAAATATCATTTACAATATCTTCGGTATCCCAAATTCCAAACCAACTCATTATAATATGTGATTTTCTGTAAGTGATGTTACAAATATTATTTCGTCAAGACTTAATATTATATTGTGTCGGCTGAAATATATCATTTACAATATATTCGGTATCTTTTCCACTGTCATCTTTAAATATGTTGTTAACATGAGTCTCTTCTGCACAATCACAATTACAGCTATTATTTACAAATTAACTATAAGTTAATGATAGCCCTCAAGAACCTCCTGCTGCGAAAGAGGATCAGCACAGCACAGCACCCTTCTGCATCATAATGATTAATATTCTAAACAGTATCCCATAAACAGAAATGAGAACAATCTATTTAATTCTAATCCCTACCTTTCTGTAAAATACACGACCAGATGTTACGTCATATTTTATGAGCGGAATCAGATGCTTCTCTTTGGGGGAACTGCATCTTGTGATGGAAAGACTGTCTGATCTTGAGATGGCGAGTTCCCATCTCGTGAACGGGAAGGCGATGCACCAGAATTATCTGTCATCCTTTTTCAGAAATAAAAGGACTCTACATCTATTTATAATTGGTTCGGTCTGTATACTAATCCGTACACTTGGTTCGGTCTGTATATAATATTCACTTTCACTTTTACTCGGTTTGGTTCGGTTCGGTCTGTGGAAAAAAGCATATATATTTATGGATGGAAGATTGTTACAGCTTCTTCCATGCTCATTTGGAGCAGTGTTAACATTTTAATCTTGGCATGTTGGCATGATATCTTTTCTCCAGCACGTTTTATAAAAGTACATGGAAGTTTTCTTCTCTAATGTTTATGTTTCTATTTCATTTAATTAATGTACAGCAAGATTTTGTACAATGCTAATAGGCAATTTTACAATTGAAAATTTATAATCATTGTATTTGGAAACCATGATTTAATGTACAAAATAATACATCAAATCTTGGTTTCAGAGTAGGGAGTGAAGGAGGGATGAGAATCGTCGGCTTTCTGGTGACATTGAATTTCAGAGATGCCATGAAAACAAAGTAATCGATTGTCAGCAAAAGCCCACGAATTGGAAATCGGGAGAAAAGGTTGCACCGCGTTACACACTTCACGCCACAGAAAGAGAAGTTCCGGGATTTCAAGGTGAGTAATGTTCTGAGGATTTATAAGCGTCTTGGGTTCTACTGATCTCACCAGGTGGACCAATAGGGTCATCCATGAAAGAATCAAATCTGCCTCTAGACCCATGAAAGTCTTATTGCCTAGCTGCCAACAACCACTTGTAGAAAATGGCCGTGAGAAGTTTACAAGAATGTGTGCATTATATCGGAATTTGTTGTTGACAAGAATTTAGGAAGTTACTTAACCACTGAACTTTAATAGTTAACATTACAACTTGCACCGGTTGATTTTGGATACAATGCAACTAAATAGGTTTTTCATTCTGATTTAATCTGAAACAGGCTGGTATATGCTTTTGGATTTGAACTGTCATTTTTCATTTTGATTTAATATGAAACTAGGGAGACTGATATTCAGCAAGGTGACAGGTAATGCACTCTACTCTAGGTTTCAAATAGCGAGGTGTTTGATAACGCAGACTGTATCAGAGAACGCAGATTGGAGAAAGTGAACACATACAAAAAGCGATATCCCTGTGGCTCGATTGTTTGTATTTTGTTTGTATTTATTTGTTTGTCTGTAAATTGGCATGAATTTGATACTGGGTAGATTCATTACCGTAGACCTAGAGACGTTCCCGTAGAAAATTCAATAATCTGCGACGTACTGCCCTATGCCTTGTGGACATCGAGAGAGTACGCGGATCGACGGGCATTGGATTAGTTTAGGTACCTATTACATACGGATTACCTCTAGTGGATGGCAGTGTATTCCCCCCCTTATCAAATTTTGATACTCGGTTTAGCTCGTGAAGAATGTATTTACACGTTAAGGATATTCTCTTATCGTGAAGAGATTATATATTTTAATGAGAAGGATACAAATGCTTGTCCAGGAGATTGTAAGCATCAGAATATGCAGCAAGAAATCCCTATCAGGAAGAAAATAAAATGTGAGAAATATTTTGAACATTTTATTTGTAACTCGTACAATCGAGTTAAGTTCGGAGCCTTTAATCTCACAAACTTTGAACGGCATGGAGCTTTTTAATGAGAATGTTATCTCCAAACCAAGAGCCATTGATTTCTTTCATTCCAGACTCATTAGGCTCTTACAAGGATTTAAATTTTCTTCGGTTTAAATTTTGCTGAACAGGTGAATTGTCCCTAAAGGTGTTTGCATTTTTGCTGCTGTACCCGAACTTAATAGACATCTCAGACATCAATTTGGCAATATTGAAATTAGAGAATTTGGCAATATTGAAAATAGAGAATTAGGAACAAACTGAACTTAGATCTGCTTCTCGTGTTCAATTAAAATTTTAATAAGGAAGTTTCTCGCGTTCAATTTGAATTCTTCTATTATAACTGTAATCTGGAAAACATCTGAAACCTGCCCGGAAATCTGAAAACAAATGCAACCCAAGGCAATAATTGAGACAGCAAAATCCTCAACTGTTTAAGAGTACTGACAGTGAGGAGATAACGCAGACTGTATCAGAGAACGCAGATTGGAGAAAGTGAACACATACAGAAAGCGAGATCCCCTATGGCTCGACTATGTGCTACTAAAATAAGTGGCTCGACTATCAGCCATAGAATATGAAAATAATTTGAATATGAAAATAATTTGAACCTGGATATAAGCCACAGAATATCTAAAGAATATCTGAATTCATTACTTGCAAAAAGAATATGAATTGATTGTCGATTAGCAAATTTAAAATTCTTACCTGGGTTTATTGTTGCTGTCGCAGTGGTTGTTGCCGGACATTAGTGGTTGTTGTTGTTGCTGGATCAAGGTATAGCTATGATGTAGTTTGTGATAATTCTTGTTATTTATATAGTTGTTGTTTTTTTTCTTCTAATTTTCTATTTTTTTTAGCCGACATAACATTATGTAACGTTACTTATAATTTTTTTTTCTATTTGTTTTTATAGCCGACATAACTTTATGTTTTTTATAGCCGACATCTATGTAGCGTTACGTAACGTTACAACGTTACGTAACGCTTCAACGTTACGCAAAAACCTCACTACTCTCAATGAAATTAGTGTTTTTTCTCTACCTATGGTTTCTTAATAATTATATTTGACACCCTCATTGATATGACCATATTGAATTATTTCACATTGATTTAAAATGTTTAAATGGATATAAAACCCCAAAGGTTTAAACTGTTAGATTGCAATTAAGGTGTTAATTTTGTAGAGGCAATATTTATGCTAGGAAAAACCCATTGGTTTTCATGCTTGTTTGATTCACCTTCCTCAGACCTCAAATCCCTTTTGTGAGCATCAAGCCTACCTAATTCCATTCCCCATTGCTATTTTTCATGTGTCTTATTTCGATTTTTTGTTGTTTATAGAGGTTGATTATAAATTTAGAGTGTTTGAATGGTTTGTATTTATTGGAGTTCAACCCTTATTTGTTTTTCTTTTGGCTTTTTTCAATATTATGGTGTTGCTGATTTCTTTCATATACATAAATTTAATTGAAAATGTAATATTTTATGCAACACACTATTTTTATAAAGTGTATATTTTTTTCAAAGTTTTTCACCATAAATATATATCCTTTTAATTGAAATTAAGACCAGCCTTGCGATTATTAACATGTAGTAGAAACATAATTATCTTAATATTTAAATAGAAGAATTAATTTGTTAAAGATGAAATCTATGATTAAGAAAGAAAAAAAAGAGGACAAGCTCATGAAGGCTAGTGTCATTGGTTTACTTCCATGATGTGAAATGTAAGATATATGTGCAAATTAATTAATTAATTAATTAATGATACTTAACAACAATAGTCCAAATTTGGCAATGCATATATTTCATAACTGTCGATATGTCCGAGTGGTTAAGGAGACAGACTTGAAATCTGTTGGGCTTCGCCCGCGCAGGTTCGAACCCTGCTGTCGACGTCTTTCAATTGTTTTGTTCTGTTTAGTGGGGATCTTGAACATACAGAGCTATAGCTATGCACTCTGATTTGGGAATTCTACTACATCTCCTTGCCTTCCCACCTGCCTGATGAAAGTTTATAGTTCACCAAAACTGCAAACAGAATTAATAATTTACATTAACATTCCAGATCTAGTGTATATTTGGGGTCTTTTCATTCAGGGCTAGAGAAAATCCAAAGATTTTTGTTCTACGATCGGGAGTGTACTTGCCAGTCAACAGCACTCTGGGATGGATAAAAGATATAATGGGGTGAGAGAGGCTCGAACTCTCGACCTCAGGATTACTCAGTTAAATCCAAAGATTTTTGTTCTACGATCGGGAGTGTACTTGCCAGTCAACAGCACTCTGGGATGGATAAAAGATATAATGGGGTGAGAGAGGCTCGAACTCTCGACCTCAGGATTACTCAGTTAAGCTATGAGACCTACGCGCTAACCAACTGCGCCACCACCCCTTGTTCACACATAAAAAACACAATTATATTGTTGTAAGATTTCTTAATATGCTGTATGCAGATCATTTATGTTAAACACGGAAGCATATGCTGTCTGCAGACTAATCACTTGGTTTATGTTTTTGTTTGTTACTAAAAATGTTTTATAACTTTTGTTTGATTTATTTTATTAGAAACTTAAGATTTAAAATCTTATAGTGACATAATGAATGAAAAAGACTCTATGAAATTTGATCTCTACCAAGTGATTTTTAAGCTTAGCTATTAACTAGTAAGAATTAAATTTAAAAGAAAAAAAAATGAATTATATGTTTTGTTATAACAATATCTCAATTCTTCAATGAAGTGAGACGTTTTTTTTTTTGCGTTGGCTGCTTGAGGGCTCGCGGCCTTTGAAGCTGAGCGCGCGCGAGGGCTAGGGTTCCTGGCAGCTATGGTCGCCCCTGGGGGCGAGGAGCTCCTCCCTCCCCCCCTTATCGCAGAGATGGACGCGTTTCGGAGACTAGTAGCAGGCGGAGGGAAGAGATCAGCTCCTCCTGTGATCCCTAAATTCATCAAAAAACTCGCTGATATTCCTGAAATCGCCTTGCCAGAGTCATCCTCGGTTAAGATTGCCCTGGCTCTATCTGAAAGAGGTCTGGTTGGCCAATTCATGGGTCTCTGGCCATCAGCAAAGACTACCGACGACTGGATCCAGAGAAATTGGAAGCCGCATCTATATCATGGAGTCACCTGCTACCCCCTGAGCAGTGGCTACTTTCTCTTCGAATTTATTGACAAGGAGGATAAAGATCTCATTTTCCGGAACGGCCCATACTTCATGGGATCCCAAGGGCTGTATCTTAATCGCTGGACCCCAGATTTTGACCCCTCGGTGGATCTGCCTAAGGAGGTGCCGGTCTGGGTCAGGCTCCCCAATCTGCCGATCCATTGCTGGAACTTCGAAGCACTGCAGAAGATCGGAAATGGAATAGGAAAGTTCGTGGACAAGGCAGACAACAAGAACATCTACAACTGTGCCAGGATTTGTGTGGAGGTGAACCTCGAAGCAGACCTACCAGAGGCAGTGAAGCTTAAGGTGGGCACTTGGACCCACTTCCAGAAAGTGGACTATGAACACCTTCTGTTCAAATGCAGACTCTGCCAAGAGCATGGGCATTTTCAGAGGAATTGCCCAAAAAACCAACCCCTGGACAAGGAAGAAACTGAAGGATGGCATAAGGTTAAGAGAAGCAAGCCAGCCTCTAAACCCAAAGAGCCAAGACCAGACCACTCGCAGAACCAGCCACAGGCAAATGTGATTCCGCCAAAGGAGCCCCAGGCAAAAGATATAAACCCCCCAAAGGAACCGGAAAAGGAATGCATAGAGATAGCATCTCAATCAGCAACTTCTTCAGAAAACTCAGCCAGGAAAAATAACGACCCAATAGCAAAAGAAGCACTGAAATCGGACGAAGAAAATATCACTATAGATTCTGAAACTGGAGCTGAATCAGATGGGGGGGCCACGGAGACCAGCAGTTCGGTAGGAACTCCTGAAAGGAACCCAAGAGGAAGGAAGCCAGACCGTAAAAAATGTGAGGAAAAATCGTATAGAGATGTAACGGCAGGAGTCCAACAAACCATTCCGGACATGATAGAAACCAGATCCTCAAAAAAAGGCAGGGCTCCGAAAGGAGCCACCCCCCCCTCCTCTTGATCCTAATGTTGTTCGTCTCCTGGAATTGCAGAGGGATGGGAAGCAATCAAAGATCTTGTCCGAATGAATTCCCCAGAGATACTTCTGATCCAGGAGACGAAGATGGAGGCGCCTGAGACCATCCAGGCCAGCAAAAAGTTTTGGAAAAAAGGAGAAGGAAGAGCAAGCAGCTCTAGAGGAGCCTTAGGAGGGATAGCCACCTTCTGGAACTCCTCCATGTTTGATTTGCTCGAGGATCATGGCACCACCCATTGGATTTTTACAAAATTGCAGCACTGCGACTCGGGGCAACAGATCTGCCTATTCAACATCTACACCCCAATTCTCCTGTCAGAAAAGAGAGAATGCTGGGACTCGCTGAAACTGTTCCTTTCAGCAAATCAACACAACAATCTGGTGCTCGCAGGAGATATGAATGTAACCCTGGCGCTCTCGGAAAAGAAAGGAGGCTCCCCCGTAAGAGATCCTGCGCGGGAGTGGGTTGAAGACATCATTACAGGCTGGGATCTGGAAGATATCAAACCCAGCAGAGGCAAATTCACGTGGACTAATAAAAGAATTGGTCCGGGCCATATTGTTGCTCGCCTAAATCGGTTCTTGATTCACTCGTCCTTCCTTACGATTGGTCTCCTTGCCAACTCAGAAATCCTGCAGGCATGCACCTCTGACCACAAGCCTATCTCTTTGGCGCTGACCACCGGGGAAAAGTTGGGACCCATTCTATTCCGTTTCAGCCCACTCTGGGTCTCCATGGAAGGTTTCTCAGATTTGGTTTCAGAAACATGGAGGAAGACAGTCACTGGCTCGCCGTTCTACATATGGGAGGAGAAATTAAGAAGACTTAAAGTGGCTCTGAAATCCTGGGCAAAGTCCCAGCCCTCTCCCATCTCGGAAAGACTGCAAGCCCAATGTGCTCTTGGAAACCACCAGATTCTCATGGAGGAGTCCACGATCACCCTGGAGCTGCTAAACGAGGAAATCGACCTCCAAAAGGCTCTTCATTCAGCACTAAGAAGGGAGGAGCAGTACTGGAGAATTAAAGCGCGTTGTCTTTGGCTACAAGAGGGCGATAAAAATACCTCCTTCTTTCATAAACAGGCAGAAGCACGGAAAAATCAAAATAACATTAGAGAAATTCATTTCCAGGATCACGTGATCAGCAACTTTGAGGAGATAAAGAACGCGGCCCACTCCTTTTTTAAAGATCTGTTCACTGAAGACATGGACACGCCCCCTCTCCTGGATCAATACCCCATTTCTGAGATCCCCGTGCTA
This sequence comes from Pseudotsuga menziesii, assembly GCA_001517045.1. Taxonomy (NCBI): domain Eukaryota; kingdom Viridiplantae; phylum Streptophyta; class Pinopsida; order Pinales; family Pinaceae; genus Pseudotsuga; species Pseudotsuga menziesii. Next base: position 118,530 of record LPNX011231255.1, on the reverse strand, counting down.
ATCAACGATGAAGAAAATTGCAGGTTAACGGCACCAATCTCGACTGAGGAGGTAAGAGAAGCTATTCAAGGTATGAACCCGGACAAAGCTCCCGGGCCAGATGGATTCACGGCAAGATTCTTCATAGCCTGTTGGGACATCATTCAGAAAGATCTGATCAAAATGGTGAGGAAATACCAGAACTGTAGTAAAATAGGTGGGAGCACAAATTCCTCTTTCCTGGCACTAATCCCTAAAGAAAAAGGAGCCCTAAACTTCTCCAGATTCCGGCCCATCTCGCTCTGCAACACTGGTTATAAAATCATCAGCAAAGTAATCGCAAACAGACTAAAAAAAATTCTTCCAAGGATCATCCCGAAGAACCAGGGGGGCTTCATTCAGGGCAGACAAATCCAGGACAACATCATCTTGGTTCAAGAGGCGATCCACTCCAGCTGTCGACGAAAAGAAAAAGGTATGATCGTAAAGCTTGACCTTGCTAATGCTTTTGACAGAGTTCGCTTAAGTTTCCTGTTTGCTGTTATGGAAAAAATGGGTTTCCATTCTCAGTTAGTAAAATGGATCAAAGCATGCATTTCGGAGCCCTGGATCGCCCCTTTAGTGAACGGGAGACCGGCCAATTTCTTTCAAGCAACCAGGGGTTTAAGGCAGGGATGCCCTCTATCCCCCCTGCTTTATGTGATCCAAGCCTCGGTTCTCAGCTTCCAGCTTGTCAAGAGAATCCAGCCGCAATCTCTACTGGGGCTATCTATCTCTCCCAGAGTGAAGAGAATGAACCATGCCCAGTTCGCTGATGATACCCTCCTCATGGGCCAGGCAAACCTCTCCACGGCCAGATCCTTCAAGCATGAGTTGGATGCCTACACAGAGGCTTCTGGAAGTGAGATCAGCTTGAGGAAAAGCAAAATCTATAGCTGGAACTGCCCTCCGATCGAGATGATTGAGATCTCAAGAACGCTGAACATGGATGGGACCTCCCGGTGGGATTCCATAAAATATCTCGGAATTCCTCTAGTGAAAACTGCCCCTAGAAAGAGCCTTTGGATGCCCCTGCTTGAAAAACTCAAGAGTAAGATCAGGTCTTGGGGTGCCTCATGGCTGAACAAAGCTGGTAAATTAGTTCTTATAAACTCAGTTTTAGCCTCACTGCCGATTTACCAAGCCTCGCTCATTTTAGCCCCTAAAGGAATAGTGCTAGAAATTGACAAGCTTTTGAAAAATTTCCTCTGGGAAGGGGGAAGGAATGAGGGAAGGAAAATGCATTTAGTAAGCTGGAACAAAGTCAAAGCCCCAAAATGGGAAGGAGGGCTGCAAATCAGAGATGTGGCCACTCAGAATTTAGCCATGGGAGGCAAGATCCTTTGGAAAATGGTCAGAGGGAAAACCACTTGGAGCTCCAAAGCGTTGAGAACAAAGTACTTCAGAGGCCACAAAGAAAGGTGCCTGGAACACCCCCCAAGGACGACGAAAGGCTCCCCTATCCTCTCCCTTTGTCTTAAGTCCCTAAACATGATCTCTTCCAACCTTACTTGGATTCCGGAAAATGGCGCCAAAATAAAATTTTGGGAAGACTCTATTCTAGGACAGCCTCCTCTTAATGGCTCGGATGGTTTGGAGAACATCAAAAACTGGCTTCACTCAAACAACAAATCCTCCCTTTGGGATCTATCTAGGTGGGGGCCGGATGACAGTTGGCTCGAGTGGGACCTGGGGCCTGTCCCACCTCCTCTTGAGCTGGAAGCCCGCTCTCTTCTAGTTGCTCTTCAAGGCCTCTCCACAACTTCCTCTAAGCTGAAAGACAAAAGAGGTTGGGGTTCTTCCTCCGGTAGGTACTCAGCTGCTGCTGGTTATGCAGTCCTTAAAGCAATTCCGTGGGCTGCTCCAGATCCCTTGGTGTGGAGAAACCTGTGGCTTCACCCCTCCCTCCCCAAGATCGATCTGTTCTGTTGGTCTCTTCTGCATAACAGCATTTTAACCTGGGATAATCTCCTTAAAAGAGGTTGGGAGGGGCCCTCGAGATGCCCTCTCTGTGCCAGCCATGAAGAAAACTCGCTTCACTTGTTTCTGCAGTGCTCTTTTGCAATTGATCTCTGGCACAATCTCCTTGATCAGCTGAACCTGATTCCCCCCTCTTCCATCTTCTCCCTCTTTGCTTCTTGGACTGACTTAGCCCCCTTCCCTCTCTCCAGATTGAAGCTGATCAGATGGTGCTGGATGTGGATTCCCAAAATCTTCTGCTGGAAAGTTTGGTTGGAAAGAAATAACAGAGTTTTTCGGGACAAAGCAGGTACTCCGGCCCAAGTTGCCACTAAAGTGAAAGCCTTGATAGGAGAGCTGGTTTCCTCAAATCCACATCTTACAAATGAATCCACGCCAGACCATAAGGAGCATAGCTGGTTCCATCAGATAGACCCCTCCATTCTCAACAGAATCAAGCTCTCGGCGAAGCACCATGAGCCTTGGGAAATTAGATTAGAGGAGCAGGAGTTTATTAAATGGAGATCAGCTCTGAATGAGCACATTCTACAAGCGGACGGGGCCTCGAAGGGAAATCCAGGGCTTGCAGGAAGTGGAGGAGTCATAATTGATGTTACCGGGAGGATCATCCTCAATTTCTCCTAGGGACTGGGCAAAAAAACAAATAATGCTACCGAAATCCTTGCCATCTGGCAGGGTATCACCCAGGCTAGAGCGCTCTCCATCAAGAAACTCGCTATAATAAGTGACTCCCGAAACACCTTCCAGGCACTCATTCTGAAGAAGGCACCAAACAATATGGAGCTGACCCACATCTACAGGAAAGTCTCACTCAAAATAAAAGAATTTGAAGAGGTGAAATTCTTCCATGTCCTCCGTCATCTCAACCATTTAGCCGATCATGAAGCGAACTTGGGAGTCAAGCTGAACAAAGGGGAACTTAGTCTAAATGGAGCCAACATTCACGTGACCATTCCTTAGTAAGAGCGTTTCTGTCCTTTCCAGCTCTGTACAGGAATTTAAATGAGAACTCGTGCTCCTTAAGCTCAGTACCGGCGAATATTTTGAGGATCGATTTGTACAAATCTCAGGAGATAAATCAATTTTGCAGCAGCACTGGTATCATGACCACGATCCTCTTGTACTGGGTATGTTTCCAATGGAACTGGCCTCCAATAGACGCCCTCAAGGAAGATCCTCCTCCAGCAAGGTAAATCTCCTTTTCAGTAAAGGAAATCTCATGGAATCGTTGTGATTCATCCCTCTTTTTAGATGAAGCCAAACACTCGAGCCTATATCAGGCAGCAACCTCCTTTCATCTCCATCATCTCTGTTTTTCTCTGAAGGAAGCACTGAGCTACTCTCAGATCGTGAGCAAAGAATTGGTAGGAAGCAGCGTTATGGCCTCCAGCTCGTCCTCCCTTGAATCGCACCTTTCTCAACTCCAGGCTGACCTCAACGAGCTAAAGTATGCATTCAGCAAAGTGGAGAGCAAGCAAGTCAGGATGCAGGCCCTTGGAACAAGCAGATGGGACAGCATGAACATGGAACTAAAAGAATTGAGGGACGAAATCTATGATGATAAGCTGAAAAATATAAAGGATCTGGCTGAGGCCGCTGGTGGAATTGGATCCAGGCTGACAGAGCTGGAAAAGAAGGTTGCAGAATTGGTCAAAGAGAAGGGAAAGGCGCCAAAACCAGAACACTGACTTTCTTCTTCTCAGCTTTATTGTTTTCTCTGGTTTTAAGTTCTGTTCACAAGTTTAGTCGCCTCTATCTGTTTTCAAGCTCTTCTGTTCATGTTTATCTCTCTAAGAATATGTTTTCTTCTCCAGATCTTTTGTTAAGGGCGCAATCAATAGAATGCAGCCTGTTTATCTGGAATCCAAGATTATGATAGATTAGTTTTCTGGTTGTAAAGCCCCTGGCAGCTGGTTTGCCAGTAGATAATTAAAAAATCCCCATAACCGTTTTAGTAAAAAAAAACAATATCTCAATTCTTCATAGAATAATAATGACCACTTGTGAAAACGAAAAAACATAATTTTAGAACAAAAGCATCTTACCAAACTCTATCATCCTTTGAGTCAACATCACATGCCAAAATAAATGGACAAATAGGCAAAAGTTGCATTAATTAATTAATTATGAAGTAACATACTTGCAATTCGTTCAATTATTGATTTATTTGCAATTATCACAAAACATATATATAACATATTGGTCTATTATTAACTTAAAAATACATAGGCATATATTTTTCCATCGCAATCATCCACATGTCAACTCTTCCAATTTAGAATCCTACAAATAGAAAAAAATTGCATTCATTCATTGGTTATGAAGTAAAAATAGTTATTCTTAATTTGTAATGATTTTGTTTTGAATATATATCTCTCTTGTATATCAAATCAATGAAAGACTAACTAATACACAAATATTTAGTTGTCATGTAACTATTTATCTAAATATTTATTTAAAATGTGATTTAAAATGTGACGATGCATGAATAGAAATAGAAATAGAAATAGAAATTTGATGTATATTTATATAAATGTATTTTACAATCTAGCCAATTTAAATTTGGAGTCAAAATGTGCTTGTTTTTATAATATTTTTTATATATTTAGTTTTTGGAGCTGAAATGTGTCACGTCATCATGACAAACGTGACACATATCATCCACTTTAGGTTGTAGAAAGCACCTCTAGGCGCAATTACAACAATAAAACATGCATAGAAGCAACACACCAACCCTTAGATTATTCAATGATGAGGTCAAATCACTTAACAAATTGCTTGTTTACTTATATTAAATCATCAAGACATATATAGTTGTAAATAATAATGTATAGATAACATGGCTGAGATATTCTTTGATATGCTCAAGATGAAGTACATGTAGATATCACAACCTTTTCTCAAAGCCAGTATAAGTCCACTACCTTTCCAAAACCTAGGTAAGAAAAATAATTTAGCTTAACCAAAAAGCCAACTTACAAGAATCGCCACAAAAAATCTTTAAAAACGAGATATCTATCATATTTTCTTCTTCTTTACAAAAAATAATCTAAAATTTTATCACAAAATCCTAATCTCAAACCTCTAAAATATACATACTAACCCTATACCTCCAATATATCAAAATACTTAAATAGACAAAAGTATATATACTAACCCTATACATCCAATATATCAAAATTCTTACTTTATTTATAATAAATAAATAAATAATTTAAATTCAATGTCTAACATTATTCAAAATGCAAAAAAAAAAAACAATAATAAACAAAAGTATATAGGCTAACCCTATACATCCAATATATCAAAATTCATTATTCAAAATGCAAAAAAAACAATAATAAACAAAAGTATATAGGCTAACCCTATACATCCAATATATCAAAATTCTTACCCTATTTAGAATAAATAAATAAATAATTTGAATTCAATGTTTAACATTATTCAAAATGTAATAAAAAACAATATTCAAAATAAAATTATTGTTTTTTTGTTTGTTGGCAAAGTGGTGGAACCCCCCGATTAGCAGGGTTGCCATTGGCTGAGTGGCCACGAACCAGGGGCATCTAAGCCATCAAAATCACCTGGGGATCGTACCCGGCCTGGACCACACCAACCCTTAACATGGTTGGATTTTTTTGGTATCCGACGGGATTAGAACTGGTAACCTTCCAGCTTAGGGGGCGTCTTAACCATACCCCGCCACCAACTATTCTACATCTCACAGATCAAAATAAAATTATTGTTAAAAATGTCTAACATTTTCCTTTAGATCAAAACAAAAGATCACGGTTAATAATTTTTATAGAAAAAAAAAGAGATGTCATGAGAGTGGCTCACATTATTGACCTTGGAAATTGTGAGTAAAGCTATGAGACCTAAGGGATAACCAAGTACACCACCACCCTTAATATTCAAAATCTAAAAGCATACAAGCACTCTAAGCATCACGCACTTCTATGCTCTCAAGTTGTTTTGACGCTTATGTTTTTTTTGGAACTTGTTTTAATAAGTGTGAGGGAACTCCTTGAATATATATATATATATATATATATATATATATATATATATAATTTTCTTTATTCATAGATACTAAATATTAAAACATAAAATCATACTAGCACTCTAAGTATCACGTACTTCTATGTTCTCAAGTTGTCATGTTCTCATTTACTTAGGTGGATTTCAGTCATGTTTATAGAGAACATAACAAGAGGGCAGATATCTTATCCAATGAGGGATTGTATTTCGCTCCTGGTCATCTCTTACTTACATAATCTTATGATGATAAGATTATTGGGGAAAACTCTTTTCAGCTTTTTTAGAATATGCTTATTCTATTTCAGTTTATTGTCTCATGGACTCTTTGAGCTATCTCTGGTATTGCTAAGCAGCTGTTACAGGATATTTGAGAGTCACACACCTGCTTGGATAAGATATGTGGGCTCTTGTTATATTCTCTACGGACATTTTTGACTGATGTTATGTATTGCTCACTTATGAGAGGACTCTTATGTATTGATACCCAGGTGCTTGGTGTATTTCTGATTACATAGCTTGGGTATTGTTCTTTCTGTTTTGTACTGTTATGTATTGTTTATTTCTGATCTGTTTTGATCCATTGGGATTTGAATAGCTGTCTGAAGATGTAAAGGTTACCTTTGATTCAATAGAATATCAAGGAACTGTTTTTTTCGACTAAAAAAAAATATGTTGTTTTGACAATATTTTTTTTGGAACTTGTTTTAACACTGAATAATATGTGTAAGGTAACTCCTTGAATATATATATATATATATATATATATATATGGAACTTGTTTTAATACTAATTAATATGTGTAAGGTAACTCTTGTGATATATATTTATATAATTTTCTTTAATCATATATACTAAATATTAAAACATAAGTTTTTAAGGCCATTCACTTAGATTTTTATTTTATTATTGAATATTTTAAATTATGTTTATTTATTTTTGTTTAAGTTATTAGTAATTTTATTTTCTAAATGTTATTTTTACTTTGTAAAAATCATGCAATTTGATTTTAAGTTTGGTATGGAGAGATGCTATTAATAGCTTTTTCGTGATATAGAGTTATCTTAAATATTTATAATTTAATATGGAGGAATTGATTGCTTGATTTAGGTACTTGATGGCAGAAGGGAGAGAACGAGAGTGTCATTGTTTGGATATGTGACAACTTATGTTGTTCCCATGCCCCAGAGTAATGAGGACGAGACAATCGGTGCAACGATGGAACACCTAGCTATCTAATCAATCGTCTTCCATGCGTATGAGATATCGAGAGACTGCTTATAGATACATGGTAGAGATTGCAATAATGGTGCCCTGGTGTGGCTTGCCAGTAAAGGACGATGCAATGGTTATGCACTAACAAACTACTCTAATTCATGATGAATGTAGGGAATGGGATAATCAACAAGATAAGGCATGTCGATTTCAAGAGCATAAACATTATGTGTGATTTGTGAATGTGGAAACTATTGTGATCATGTGGATTTTATCATGTGCATACTCTCTTTGTCGGCAAGTTTTGAGTAAGGAAATAGTTTGATTCGAATTTCAGGGGGAATATGGTCTAAATTTGGATGTATGAGTCATAAAAGCATTTAATGAGAGGCCACATGCTCTCAGTCATCATAAAAGCATTAAATGGAGAGGCCACCCTCTCTCATCCATGGTAATTAACAACTCATGGTTTTGTTCCATGGTATGGCTTCAAAGCACATTGTACCTCTCTCATCCATGGTATTTCACAACCCATGGTATTGCCAAAGGAACATTGTAATAATGTTATAAAAATGCTCTATGCCTTCCCAATAAAGTATGGAAGGATTTTTGGCATCCTAAATTTATCTTATTTTATTCAGTTATTGAGTTATTGGTGCCGAGTGTCTTTCTGAGTATGGTTTGAGAGGTGAGGCTCAAAGAACCCTCTTTGAGCCTCTTTGAGCCTCACCCCTCCATGTCACATATTTACTCTATGTTTCTCTATGTTATTCTATGCATAAAATGATAACAATTTGCATGTTTACTCCCCTCCTCTCTTGGCATCCAAGCCTTCCGGGTAGTGGTATCAGAGCAGGTACACTCTCCATGGGAATGAGGGTTTGAGCATAGTTATGGTTCAAAGATCTACAAACATTTTCAGCCTCCTTTTGGCACACTTAGAGTCCATTGTTGGGCCATACACTGTAAGCATCATAGTTGGTACTCAGGCAATACAAGATATCTAAGTTTCAAGAGGAAGTTCCATGATCTCTACAACATCCAATTTTGCTCTACAAACCCTTGACAATATACAAACTGAAGATCAACACGTCTCTACAAACTTCAAACTGATACTGCAACTTGCACAGAGAGTTTCATAGGCTCTTCCATATCTCATTGGAAATATATTTCCGTCATCTAAAATGAGTATTTTTCGGTTTTTCACTTACCTTCTTGGTTTGTGAGATATGTTTGTTTGAAGCAACATATGTCTATACATTGTGCGACCTCACATATAGAAACTTCAAACGAGTACCACTAGCTCTATAGAACATATCAGAGGCTCTACCATAGCTCATGGGAAAGATATTTTTGTTAGCTAAAATGGGTATTTCACGGTTTTTCATTTGGATCTTTGGTTTGAGAGATATTATCGATTGAAACAACATGTGTCTGGAAAACCAGTGCGCGCGCGTCCCTTGAGCTTCGACAACCATTTTCTCACTCCTTGGGCCACCACAGAGAAATTATTTTATATGGATGGAAAGGTATCTTCAATATCTCAAATGGGTCTTCAACGGAATTCAATTTCATCACCTGCATCAAAATATATGAATGGATTTGCAGCGAGATAACAACTTCACCAAAGACCAATTTTTTTTTTTACTTTTATGAAATCCTATTGTAATCATGGTTATGGGTTAACCACACAAAACCCATGGCTATGGGTCAACCACATAAAACCCACGATTATGGTTAGGGGTCAACCACACAAAACCCATAGTTATGGTTATGGGTCAACCACACAAAACCCACGGTTAGGGGTCAACCACACAAAACCCACAATTATGGTTATGGGTCAACCATACAAAACCCACGGTTAGAGGTAAACCACACAAAACCCATGGTTAAGGGTCAACCACACAAAACCCACAGTTATGGTTATGGGTCAACCACACAAAACCCACGGTTATGGGTTAACCACAGAAAACCCTTCTCTTCATTGGCAATTGACACATTGTAATCATGGGTCTCTTCTTAGTATGAAATGATGGGGACCATCATTTTCTAAGGGGGGAAGAATGATTTGAATTTCAGGAGGAATATGGTCTAAATTCATATGTATGAGTCATAAAAACATTTAATGAGAGGCCACACGCTCTCAGTCATCATAAAAGCATTAAACAGAGAGGCCACCCTCTCTCATCCATGGTAATTAACAACTCATGGCTTTATTTCATGGTATGGCTTCAAGGCACATTGTACATCTCTCATCCATGGTATTTCACAACCCATGGTTTTGATCCATGGTATTGCCAAAGGAACATTGTAATAATGTCATAAAAAGGTTCTATGCCTTCCCAATAATGTGTGGAAGGATTTTTGGCATCCTACATTTATCTTATTTTATTGAATTATTGGGTTTTTGGTTATGAGCTCTTTTCTTGATATGGTTTGAGAGGTGAGGCTCAAAGAACTGTCTTTGAGCCTCACCCCTCCATGTGGGCTATGTATTCTATGTTTATTTGTTTAGTCTATTCAAAGTCCAGATCTCGGTGCCATGTATTTCTCACAACATGCCCATTATGTTATCTCTTCCCCTCCTCTCTTGGCATCCAAGCCTTTCAGGTCTCAGCCCCCATCTTTTTAGTATGAAATGATGGGGACCATCATTTTCAAAGGGGGGAAGAATGATCTGAATTTCAGGGAGAATATGGTCTAAATTCTGATGTATGAGTCATAAAAGCATTTATTGAGAGGCCACATGCTCTCAGTCATCATAAAAGCATTAAACGGAGAGGTCACCCTCGCTCATCCATGGTAATTAACAACTCATGGTTTTGATCCATGGTATGGCTTCAAGGCACACTGTACCTCTCTCATCCATGGTATTTCACAACCCATGGTTTTGACCCATGGTATTGCCAAAGGAACATTGTAATTCCCCCTAAAATTTGGATCATAGTTGGAAAAAGAGAAATGACAAGAACATAGTTCTTTAGGAATTGTTGTGAGGGAGGGATTTGTGAAGGGATTAAAAGATCAAAGGCATAAGCAACCATAGCTTGCGAAAATCGTGGAGTGAGTGATCAAGGAGGGCATAAGGAGAGGGGTTTCAACCACCACCCATGAATCATGTAGGATGTCAAGGCCACTACAATTCATTTTTCGTTGGAACACTCTTAGGATAATTCAAAAGGAAATCAAAGAAGTTGAGGATTGGGTTAAATAAGAGAAAAAGATCATGGACGATGAGGAAATTAATCTAGACATAAAGTCTTAGATTCTTGACATGAGCAACTCCCACATTAGAGATACCAAATACTTCCAAATGGTTTTACTCTACTAGAACATGAAATCTTTACTCGAAAAATTTCTAATGGATCACAAGGAGGAAATGAAGGAAATTAATGTGTAGGTTAATGAGATCTAGGACCAACTGAGCCAGTTGAATAGATTTTTTGGGGATCAGTTGAAGAAAATGATTAAATTGATAGTCAAAGCCATCACCCGCTTTGTGTTTGCAGAGAAGGTTGTTGAGGATGAGCACCTACCATCTACCTCATCCCAAGAGGTGCCCCTTTTCTTTGTTTCTAATGATGAATAGCATTCCCCTTAGACTTGGGAATGCTTTGTTTTATTTTGATTACTCATTATCATAGTTATGTTTTGAAATTCTATCTTAAAGAATGCTACAATGCTCAAAATAGGCATAGTATAACTAAATATAGGATTATAAAAATATATTGTCATAGAGCTTTACAAATCCATATTGATAAACGTATGTTTTACTATTGGTTGGGTTTCTCAAGTAGTCGACCAGCTTGAATGACTCGATTTTTCATTTATTAATACAAATAACTAGCTTACAAAAAATTATTAAAAATTAATACATGACATGGAATTAAATGATAGAAAAATTACAACTAAGGAATTTGATATATTTTAATACTTAATAGATCTAGATTTAAAAGGAATCTATATTGATCCTTATCAAATGATCTTTAAATTAACTTTCAAATTTTACCATAAATCTAATTAATAAAAATTATACAACTTACTTAAAACAGAAAGTATATAAATCCTTAAATTGTATTAATGATACTAATCATGATTTATGTTGTTATTCCTATACAAAATCATCTACATCTTTGTATGTTTCATTGGACAAAATTTGTGGTTGGTTACAACCTTACATATCTAGCAAACTCTTTTTTCATGCAAATGTTATATATAAATATTTCTTCTCATTAGAAGGTTATACTTTTTTCAAGCATAAAAGATCATTACTTTTGTTATTCATTGAATCAAAAAGTACATCAACTTACATATTTATCCATAATGGTTATAAAATCAGACCTAAATTACTACCGAACACCAACACTACAATGACAATCACCAAAAACAAAAGCAATAATAACATAATCACTTTAAGAGAAATAAAGAAAGCAAAAATGTAATCCTTCCACATACTGCTGCTCCCAAATGAGAAGGCTTTCAACCTTTACAAGTTCCTCCTTAAAAAAAATCCACAATAAATTTCATTTCTCTAAAACAATGGTCAATGCTCATGTCATAAAAGGATGCCACCATATTCTCAGCTCTCATACACCATTGATGTAGAGAAATAGCCTCAAGTGTGCACAATTTCTTTAACTAAAGAGTAGCCATAAATATCACCATTGATGTAGAGAAATAACCTCAAGTGTGCACAATTTCTTTAACTAAAGAGTAGTCATAAATATTCAAAGTATCAAGACCCACTTTACAAGGCATCGTAATGCCAAAAAAGCTCCACTTTCGTGTTTGAAAATTGGAAGGTTATAATAAAAATTTAAAAAAAAGAGTAATTCTCTATCCATAAATTAAAATCGAAAAGTCCCAAGGGTTAGCTCAATTGGTAAGACGTGCACACACTCTCTCGGTTCGGGGAGAGGTCACGGGTTCGAGCCTTGAGTCTTTTGGGGTTAGGCTTTCTGCGAGGATGGCCGGCGGTTTACCACCTCTACCATCCACTAAAGTAGGGAAGTATTGCTGGGTTTCCCGTGGATATTTCCATCTGAAAAAAGAAAAAAAAAAGAAAATCGAAAATGATATGTAATGTCATCAATTGGATTTGAAGATACCACATTAGTTGTCGTCATTTTTGTGTTGAGATTTTGGATTTGTTTTTTATGGATTTTTTATTTATATCACAATCAAATATTGAAAAAAAACGCCGAGAGAGAAGGGGGCAAACAAATCTATTACTAATATTAATATTAGTAGTCATGATATTAATATTAATACTAATTTTGGTGGCCGCTTGTCAAATACTTGTCAAATAAAACAAAGAAGATAAGAAACCATGAAATTATAAAAATGTTAACTTTGAGAGACCAATACTTCTTACGCTATCATTAAAATTAAAAATAATTGATTAAAATATTAAAATTAATTAAAATTAAAAAGTTTAATAAATAATATATAATTACTAATGTATAAAAAATACCAAAGAATGTTGCATAAAAATAAAGAACAAAATGATTTTAAAGCAAAAAATATATACATAAATTTAAATACAAAATTTATAATATATAAAGAAGTTTAAACATACGATTATTTCAACTTCTTAGTAAGTTTTTGGTCGGAATATGGTGATAAATTTGAATTTTATGTTATTTAAATCTTGATTTTAAATGTATACATGGATTCAACGCCCTCAAAATCTCTAGAGTACCCATATTTTGGGGATTTAAGCATTGTTATTTGGATTTTTAGGAATTTATGTTAAATTCCTATTAGATTCCGTCGAAATCGAAAACCCCACCCAGGATAGTTTAAATCTTCACACATTTAATGTACTTGATATAAAAAAAAATTATCGACACATAAAAATGATTGGTTTTTGAAAAATATTAAATTAAGTCAATAATAAATTAAATTTAAAAACTTAAATAAGAGAAGACCAATCAAAGAAGACAAAGGTGAGATAAAAAAAGAGAAACAACAAGGTAGGAAACAAGACTATGGACCATAGACTTGAGATAATTAAATTTAAAAACTAAACTAGGAGAAGACCAATAAAAGAAGAAAAAGGTGAGATAAAGAAGACAAGCAACAAAGGAAGGGGGAACTTAACCATAAATGATATGAAAAAGTGAAATGCGACTATATGCTCAACAATATAAAGAAAAAATAAGAAGTGAAATATGACTATATGCTCAATGATATAAAGAAAAAAGAAGAGGGTATACAATAAAATAAAAATTAATAAAATGATTAAAGACTTAAATGCAAAAATAAAAGACAAATTAATAATAACAAGAGTCACAATGTGGCAATGTCTCTGTGTTTTGCTAAACAGAGTCTGCAAAGAGGCAACTAGTGTATAGTGTAGTGATTGTAGTTTACCAAGTTTAAGTAACATAGTTAGTATGAGTTCCTCTTTGTGTTCTTGCATTGTTTGATGGACCTAGAACTCATGTGGAGGCATCAACAACTGTTCCAATGAGTTTTTTTTCATCATCTTCTAGTGCTCCAAATCCTAGTATTTCAAAAAGTACGGTTTCATCATTAACTCATGTTCCTACATGCCTTACCATTCCCACTTATGATGTTTCGATATCTGGATTTGGATCCTTATTTGGATCAATTGATATGAAGCGAGATAAGCAACAAGGTCAATTGTTCACTACTTAATTTACATAGGGAATATAGATATAACACTCATGAGAATAAGGCATGCACCTTACTACCATAATACACAGTCAAATTGTTCCAAACTAAGTAGAGAAAGGAATGCTACCACAATTAGTCCAGTGGTCCTCCCTAAATCACTTATCTCTGTATTGCTAGTTCTTACCCTTCAATTCTTTTCCCAACTTTTATGGTTTCCGTTCTAATTCCTACAAGAGCAAGGGAATTCGCATCCTTGCTTTCCATCCATTCCATTTCAAGATGGAAAACCTGTTAAGGCCTTAATTAAAGTAGTGAAGACGACAGATATAGGCGTAGCACCACCAATGGAAGTAGTTTCATTTGAAGCATCTTATTTGAACTCATTGGATGAGAAGTAGTTCCCTTTCCAACTGAGAATACATATGCATATCTACCATTTGCAAAGATTGCAAACACAAGGCCAGATCAATAAAAAAAATTGTTTGATCATAAGAAGAGGTGCATATCCTCTAGTTTAAGGGTATATTCTTGTTCTAGTTGCAAAGTCAGTTCAAAAGCTAGGTTAAGTGCCAAAACTGGTGGTAAAAGGAAAAAGATACCATATCTAGTAGATCATTATCTAGATTGAGATTGAGACCCAATTCTACCCACAAATTGAGTAGCTATGTAGAGTAGATGTATAAATTATTCAACCCCGTAAACATAGTAGATTGGATTAACCAAAATAATAATCACCTTCACCTTTGAGCTATGTGACCATTTCTTTTTGGGTGTTGCAAACATAGTTAAATGAAATGAATGAAGATTTTGGGAGTAACAAGAAGGATGAGCAACAAAGCTGCATAATCCTTGCCATGAAGCTTGTAAATTGAATTGCAGTCGGATAGAGATCTTTCTTTGAGAACACGAATTTGTTCTCGGAGTCAATCTTTTAAATTGAATTTCAATTGGATAAAGATCTCTCATCATTCACACCAATTTTTTCTAGGCCTCGAAGCAAGTAACCCATGCTTTTGTACTTCTTTTTGTCGTTCTTGTTTGCAGTTTTAGTTTCTTACTAGTTACCATTTATAAAATTTGAAATGATTAAAATACATTCTAAATCCAAATATGAAATTTGAAGATGTAAATATCAACTATGTTCCTATTAAGGATAAAGGACCAAGTGACGGATACTCAATTGAGAAATGAATGCAACCATAACCATGAAAAATTTCATTGAATTATGCATACATACATTTTGTATAGCTCACTATAAGAGAATAATATTGATGGTAGAAATTCAAATGAGTGCTCATAAATAGGGTGTTAGATAAGAAAAGGACAAGGTTTTGCTCACCTTGTATATCAACGCGGTGAATTAGTTGTTCCCATAAGCTACAGAAGCTTCCACCTCTTCTTAAATAAAAGTTTTGTTATAGTAATTGTTTGTTTAAAAAAATTCTTATAATTGTTGCTAATTAAAAAAATAGTAAAAATTTGCATACAACCTAAATTTTCAGCATAACGAAATAATTGGCAATCTGGTTGCCCGATTGTATATACGCATACCTACAATACACACCACTAATAATCATCTTCTACCTCATCTAAATACAAAACCCCTACTGAGAACCTGAGAATAATTTTTCAAATTGCACATCAAATGCTACTCACTGACAAAAGTATAACAATGTAGTCAATTATATAACTAGAATCCAATCCTAGAATACAACTTCAAAAAATAATTATGGTCACCTTCCTTAGCCATGAACTTTAATCTATGCATAAGCTTTGGGGTTAAAGGGACATAGAGCAATTTATGTTTGGCACTTTCTTGGCATAACTCTGTGAATTGATAAATAATTCATGAAGGTTTCAAGTCTCATTCCAACACGTGGTTAGATAAGGGCCAGCTGGAAGTTTCAGTACTATGAGTTTAACACCTCTCATGCTTCATTAAAAGTTTCGATTTACCCCACTCCTTCAACCATTTTGGCAGTTTTGTTTGGTGGTGAGTTGGTATTCTTACTCTACGTGTGTTGTGCATTGCAGAATAATGTTGAACCCTCTACCTAATGCATGGTTTCTCATGTGGCTTGAAGACAATTCCTTTGAGTGTAATTTTATCGAATTTCAAGCCTTAAGGTATTGAAGGTTTGGTTGCATGCAACTACCTCGTTACTCTAATGAAAGTTAGTGAGCAATCTCCTCTAAATTTGTTTTTCTTATGTTTTTTTTATCCACGGTTAGTATTGAAGTTTATTTGTTATGTTTTACATTAACAAAATAACAAAAAACAAATTTTAATTATTTGTCAAAATAAATGTCTGCCACAAAAATAACTTAATATGAGGAGATTTTGTAATGTTCATACCTAACAAAACAATAAAAATAAAAAATTAATTATCTGCCAAAAAAATGTCGGTGAGAAAAGCAACACAACATGGGGGAGATGTTGTAATGTTCCTACCTAACAAAATTAAAAAAAAAAAAAAATTTGAATTATCTCCCAAAAAAATGTTGGTCTTGTCCTAAACAACCCATGATTTTATTGTACATGGTTTAGGAGGGCGTTGCAAATGGTTTTAAAACCATGTGCAATGCCTCCTAAACAACCCATGGTTTTATTGTACATGTTTTAGGAGGGCCTTGCAAATGGTTTTAAGACCATGTGCAAGGCCTCCTAAACAACCCATGGTTTTCGAAGGACTATCCACATGGTTTTAGAACTATGTATGAGGGAGATGTTGTAATGTTCATCCCTAACAAAATAAAAAATATTATATGTCCACCATAAATAATACTAAATCTTAATAATACAAATATTATATGTCGACCATAAATAATATTAAATATTAATAATAATTATATGTCAATCTTAAATAAAAAGATGTGTCTTTTGGTTTGAATCAAATCAATAGCTCTTTGAGTGCAATACTTAATAAGAGGTTTACACCTCGAGAGATTTGATCCCTCTCGGCGCTTGATAGAGCTTAGGATTTGGATCTATGCTAGTTACATATAAAAAAACCTAGCTAGATGACATCATTACATCACTCTGGTATATGATATGAAGATGATAGATGTAATCCACTTATCTTGTCTATTGGTTTGCTTTGGCTAGATGTCCTAAATCTATCCTGAACTTACTTAGAAAATCTATTTTCTCCTTCCTGTGGGGGTCCTTTGCTGATCATCAGAATTCTCATCTAGTCAATTGGGAAACTGTCTCCTTACCTACTGAATATGGTGGCTGGGATATAAAGAACCTTGAATGGTTTGGAATATCTTTGAGACTGAAATGTATGTGACAGCTTCTAAATGGTACTGGTCTTTGGAGCAGAATAATTGCCCATAAATACTTCAGAAACAAGTATTTAGAAGACTAGATTCGTGCCCGTAAATTCAAAGTTACTGGCACTTCTTACTTCTGGAATGGTTTTATTAGGATACTTGAGTGGATTACTTGCCAGCTGGGATGGAAGGTGGGGAACGACTTAAAGATTAGGTTGGGTGTGGACCCTATTGTTGGGCACAACTTGCAGTATCTTTTGTCTGAGGAGCTTAGAGATTACCTTCATGACCTGGGGATTTCAACTCTTGTGAAGGCCCAAAATTTGGATGATTGTGGTCTTGATGGTTCTAACTGGTACAATGCTTTTGATCTGTACTTGGGTGGTGATTGGGCTAATCAATGGTGTTCATATGTGAAAGGCTTGACTCATGGCGGTATTAGGATTGGAACTGCTGAAGATACACTTCTTTGGTTATATGACAAATAGACGGGTACGGTGATAGCCAAAAAAGCTTATGATCTTATTGTCTCTAAACATTAGACTATCATGGCAAATGATTTCCTGTTAAAGATCTGGCACCTAAATATTCCCCAAAAACTGAAATGTTTCATCTGGCTAACTTGTAATATGAAAATCAATACTTGGGACACTCTATGCAAGAAAGGTTGGCACGGTCCCAATAGGTGATGTTTATGCAAAGGGGCTGCTGAAACAGTAGAACATCTTTTTGTTGGTTGTCCTTTTGTAAAGAAGTTGATCTGAGATCTCAATGTTTTGTTTGATGTTCACCTACTCTGGTCTGCGCCTACCCTTTTGGGAAATCTCATAAACCGGGTTTCAAAGGGGGGAGCCCATCAGTACCTGCCTTTTTTTCTCATCTGGAATATTTGGAAGGCTAGGAACCGAAATTTATTTGATGATCTGATCCCTAATATTGCCAGTCTCTTACATATCATCCTGGAAGAGGTAAATTCTTATAAAGTTCCGCTGAAATCTAGGAATAAAACTCGTTACATTGGTGAGCCTCCTGTTTCAAAATTTCCTATGGTTTTCTTTGATGGAGCTGCAACAAACTTCACTGGTGGAGCGGGTATATGTATTTGGTTAAATGATCACCATTTTTTTGCTGTTAAGCTTGGATGTGGGAGCAACACAAACACTAGAGCAAAACTTTTAGCACTCTGGGCATCATTACGGGTCGCCAAAGATATTGGGTTGCCTTACCTACATATCTTTGGCGACTCCTTGTTGATTATAAATTGGGCAAAGAGGGAATCCAGCCTCGACATGGTGAACCTTGAGGCTTGGTGCTACAACACCAGATTGCTCATGTCCTCATTCACCTGGGTGGATTTCAGTCATGTCTATAGGGAACATAACTCGAGGGCAGACATCTAATCCAAGGAGGGGTTGTGTTTGGCTCTTGGTCATCTCATGCTTACAGAATTATATGATGATGAGTTTATTGGGGAAGACTCAATCCAACTTTTTTAGAATTTGCTCATTCTACTTCAGTTATTGGTCACATGGTATTTATTGAGCTATTTCTGGTTATGCTGAGCAGTAGTTTCAGGAATCCTGAGAGTCACTTACCTGCTTGGATAAGGGGGACATATCTCTGACTGATGTATATTTTGCTCACCTATGAGAGGACCTTTACATGTATTGATACCTAGGTGCTGATTGTATTTTTATCATCTTCGGTATTGTTATATTTTTGATTTGTACTGTCTCTGTAATGTTTTTTATTGATATGTTGGACCCATTGGGGTATGGACAGTTATCTACAGATGTACAAGGTTACCTTTGATTCAATAGAATAACAAGGAACTACTTTTTTCGACTGACAAAAACAAAAATTTATAAAAAAAATAAAAAATAAAAAATAAAAAATCCCCTTATCTTGGTCTTGTTGTTTAAGATGTGATCTACTCTACATAATGTTCTAAACCATTAATGATACAATGTCTATTTATTTTGACATGTGATGTTGACTTGGAAGAGGATGGAGTTTGGTAAAATGCTTTTGTTTTAGAGTTATGCTGTTTCTTTTTTCCAAGTAGTCATTATTATTTTATATAGGATTGTTTGACTTAAAAATCACTGGGTAGAGATTAAATTTCATGAAGGCTTTTTCATTCATTATGTCACTATAACATTTGAAATTTTAAGTTTCTAATAAAATAAATTAAACAAAAGTAATTAAATATAATTTTAATAACAAAGAAAAACATAAATCAAGTGATTAGTCTAAAGACAGAATATGCTTCCGTGTTTAACAAAATGGTCTGCATGTTAAGAAAACTTACAAGAAAATAATATGCTATTACATATTCGAGTCAAGGGGTGGTGGGCAGTTGGTTGGCGCGTAGATCTCCTAGTTTCTTTGATAAACCTTGAGGTCGAGAGTTCGAGCTTCTCTCACACCATTGCAGGTCTTCTCCTGGAGTGCTGACTGGCAAGTACACAACCCATCGCAGAATAAAAATCTTCGGATTTTATCCGGCCCTGAATGAAATCCAGTGCATGCAAAATCCCCTCTTAACAATAATCTTAAATGCATAGTCTCTCTGAATGATTAAGGACTTCTATGTGTAAATTGTATATTATTTGTTACTTCGGAGAAAATGAGATTGAATAACAGGCAACCTTCATTCTGAAAATCTGGTTATACACAACTCCCTGTCAATATCCTTTTCTTCACAGATGAATGTGGAGACGAATCCACCTCAAAACACTAAACAGAAAACAAAACAATTGAGAAACGTTGACAGCAGGGTTCGAAACTGCGCGGGCGAAGCCCAACAGATTTCAAGTTTGTCCCCTTAACCAATCGGACATATCGACAATTATGAGAAAATAGCATTCCAAAAGTTGGACCATTGTTATAATTATCGTGGCGTCTAACATTTTTAAAAGTATTGTTAATTAATTAATTTGCACATTAAAGCAAATAAATGTATATCTTAAAGTTCACATCATGGAAGTAAGCCAATGACAATAGCCTTAGATGAGCTTGTCCTCGCTTTTTTTTCTTAGTCATAGATTTCATATTTTAGAATATTAA